>JAXBDA010003776.1:0-32572 GCA_036023075.1 Gaultheria prostrata | reverse complement strand
AGGGTTACGTTTGGTTTTGGAGGGGCAAATTACAGAGGGTATTTTGGGCATTGCGGGTATAAAATACCATGTATGTATAATTTTTTTTTTCCTTGCCATGATTTGGGCATTTGTGAAACCATGACCACTGATTGGTCATATTTTGCACTTTTTGCCACTTATTGGTCATTTTCCCTATTTCTTTTGCCTCAAAGTTTCTACTTTTACTCTAATTTTTTTCAAAGACCATTTATTTGGTGAGAAAATTCTAAATTTAGCCCAGTGAACAATTATTAAGATTTAAAAGTGTATTAAATTGTGTGAAAATATATTAAAAGTATAAAAAAAGTATACTGGAGTGTCTTTTTTTTTTTTATGTTTCTTTTGTGCTTATTGCAAAACTCTATTAACCATGATATAAATAATTTGGAGTCTCCGTTGTGACTCAAGTCACTTTACTTTCGTGGGGACATCAATTTAAACACTCTATTTTAAATCAGAATCGTTCAATTTTTCTAGATTATTGAGTAGATTATTCACGTTTAAAATACAGTGACGTGAGTCAAATCGTTCATCTCTTAAGTATCACGTATAAATTATACTACTTCAAAAGAAAAAGAACCTTGCGATTCGACAAACCAAAAAAACAAATGGTTCTTGACAAAAAAAAAGAGAAGGTAAATTGAAATAATACTATCTTTACAGCGTGGAGGAAAAAAGGGCTTTGCCTTTCCTCATCGCAGAAGCAGAAATACCTAGCAAACATGGGTCTGAAAAGCACTTATTTATCTCCTCCTTTAATCAAACCCAAAAGTCTATAGATTCACACATCCTCACTATATTGTTATACTCTCTCTATTTAGGTTCGGTCTGAGGAGTTCTCCAACAATTCAGGCCAAAGAAGAACATGACTGTTTTCTCATTCATCAACAGAGTGATCCATGGCAGCTCCACCCCCTCTAAACTCCTCGTTCTCTTCTCTGTCAGGTTTTGGATCTCCTGATCCCCTCTTGTTTTTCATTTCTCATACATTTTCACATTTTGATGTCAATTTTTGCTGACATTGATTGATTTTGTATGGATTATTTGTATTTCTTTTCCTTTTTTTCGTCATTGGAACAACACCCATGTTTTGTTTCTAGACCCACTTTTGTTTTATTCTGCTCTTGGTCTTTGAGGTTTCAGCATAGTAATGAATCATGATGGGTTTTTCTTTTTGGCTGTCTGTTCGAAGGAGGAAAATTAGATCTACTCTTCTTTCCTTCTTTTCATTTTTGTGAGTTCGATCCATATTTCCTTAATACTATATTGTGAATGGAGTGTTTTTGTTCATTTCTTTTGTTTATAGACCTACTTTTGTTTTATTCTTTTTCTGGGTTTTTAAGGTTCGACATGTACTGAATATTGATGGGATTTTTTTCCTGTTTGTTCAAAGAGGGTTAATTAGATCTACTTTATTTGCATAAATTTTTTCCTGTACTTGAAAGACCATGATGGGAGGTTTCATTGTTTGGAGAACTTCAGACAGTTTTGATCTTCAGGTAATAAGCAGGAAACATAAAATATTGTTGATTTAATAATATTTTGGAAGTTAATCCGGCTTCACTTTGGATTTTTTTTTTAATTATTTCTCCTGGTGTACTATTTGATCTCAAATTTTCCTTTTGCATTTTATTTTGTGTGATTACCCTATCCTCTCTTCCAAAGTTGTTTCTGACTTTCTTACTTTATACATAACCTACGAAAGAGAGAGAGTTACTTGTGCAAGGATTGTTCGGATCTTCAGGTCCCAACTTTACCTCGACTTATGTTTCCCTTAACTTTACCTCGACCAATAAGCTGTATTTGGATCACTAGGAGGGATTTGGAAGGAAAAAGAAAATGATGGGGTCACCTACGTATAAATTTAGTCTTTGTATTTTCGTTGCTTCCTTAATCTTTCGTTTCCCTCTGTCAATCCCCCGATTCAAGTAAACCATTGTAATCTAAGGCCATAAGAACCAATTTTGTTTGTCTGCCATTCAAATTATTTTGTTATCTCTCTGTGTCTTGAGTTTCTATCCCTTGGTAAAATGATCAGTTTCTCTTCAGTCTACTAACCTGTACACTTCATGGTAATTGGAAAAGGGAGGCAAAAAAAAAAAAACAAAAACAAAAAAGCTGGTAAATTGATTGTTGGCTTAGTTTTCTGGCAAGGTTTCTCTCTACAGTCTACATATACACAGTAGATAAGCGAGTGCTCAATTTGAGTGGCATAAAGTATTTATTTAGCTCATGAAATAATTAGATGGCGAATGGAATTTATTTAGCGGGCCAAAATAGTTTGGAATCGTGCTTGTTGGGTTGAGATAGTATTCAAAATGTCAAAGTTGTTTCTTTGTGACCAATTAAGTATATGACTTCGTTATAATGAATATTAACATCAACTTCAGGAGCCATAATAAGTTGTTTTTTTATCCACATAATAAATTGGTTGAACAATTGCTTGATCTAAAGAGATGAGAATTTCCAACATTCTTATCCATAACTCAGAATTCGAATACTAGTAAGTTATATATACCATTTCAGTAGCAAGCTGTTTAGTGACTCTAGTCTTTACTTAGACCACCATTAGTTTGTGAAATGGGAATCGAGATCGTTCTTCAGCTCGCGGAAATTTGGAAAATCTTTGAAGTTAATTCACAAAACTTAACCAAGTGGCAAATAAAACTCTGGGCCACTGGGAGTCTGGGACAATGAGAACACGTGTGGTCCATCTACATTGTACACTACCTGTACAATGAGAAGAAATTTTACGCAAATTCTGTTTGACCAATATTTGTGATTAGAAGCAGTTTCAATAAGGGGAAGATACGAGAGGTCAAAATGTGAAGAGTGTTGCTCGAATCTTTCCTTAATTTTGTTGTTCTACAGAATGGATTAAGGACACAACAGGATTGTTTCTGATCCTGGATTATACTTAATCATATTGGTTTCATCTACCATATTCCTCATTGACAAGTCTAATAGCACCTCTCATTCAAGCATCAACACTCCTAGTGGTAGAATACTAGAATGTTTCCTGATTGGTGATGAGTATTTTAGCAACTAAACTTTGAGTCTCCAAGAGGCAAGGATGGTAAAAACCAATGTCCAATAACACCAAAAGTCTAGATATTCCAGCATGACTTGTACGAGACTAATGAGTTCCAAGATAACGGATGAGCACAACTGATCCCGTGCCACTGACCTTTGGGGATTGCAGGAAAATTATCTTAAAGAACTAAGATTTGAGATATAAGATAATTTCTATCCGCGTTAGTCACCCTTAAAGAACTGGAATCATGTTCATCATATCTCTTGTACCTCTGTACTGAAAGTTCTCATTGAAAGAAGAACATGATAGGCAAGATAAAAAAGTTATAACATCCGCTGAGAATCCAAGATTCAGTT
Source organism: Gaultheria prostrata (assembly GCA_036023075.1). Classification (NCBI taxonomy): domain Eukaryota; kingdom Viridiplantae; phylum Streptophyta; class Magnoliopsida; order Ericales; family Ericaceae; genus Gaultheria; species Gaultheria prostrata. The sequence continues at coordinate 29,161 of JAXBDA010003776.1, read as the reverse complement.
TTAGCCGTCTGTTTTGTTTATTTCACTTCTTAGTTCTTACTATAGGGTAATTACTGCAGTAGTGGAAGTCTCGTGGCATACTCAGAGTCGCAAGCAGAAACTGACAGGCCTAATGTTGAGCTTAGCCGAACAGAATCCAAGAAGAAGAGGGTGGTGGTGCTTGGGACAGGCTGGGCTGGTACCAGTTTTCTAAAAGATCTGGACATCTCATTATATGATGTTCAGGTTGTTTCCCCTCGTAACTACTTCGCATTCACTCCTTTGCTACCCAGTGTCACGTGCGGAACAGTGGAGGCACGAAGCATTGTGGAGCCCATTCGGAATATGATAAAGAAGGTTAATTTGACTTTATGTACCATTTTTGGTGGAAATTTATGAATACCATGATTAACTAAATATTTTTTGGTGGTTTTGTATTCTGCATAAGAATACTGAAAGACAACAAATTGATTATATAATTCAGCTTCAATTTTTATGCATATTGTTTGGAAAGTTGGGAAAAAATGATACTTAGTACTTACACTCAAATAAATACCCTTTGGTTTCCTGGGTTCAGGATGAGTTGTCGCTACAGATTACTGTGGATTACGTTGACCTTGCTACATGGAAATTCCAGAATATGTAATGTGCAGTGTGCACAATATATCGTACATATAGTGCTGATGCATTTCTGTTTCGTACCTGACAGAGAAGTGGAGAAATCAACTTTTGGGAAGCAGAATGTCTCAAGATAGATGCACCTAACAAAAGAATATTCTGCAAGGCTAATCTGGATGAGAATTTGGTGGGAAGTAATGAATTCAGTTTAGAGTATGATTATTTGGTCATTGCAATAGGAGCAGAAGTAAATACCTTCAACACACCTGGTGTCTTGGAGTATTGCCATTTTCTGAAGGTATCCTTGGTTCATCAAGAATGGTTTATACACACTTTCGATCATATATGTTAAATATAAGATATTAGACATGGATCCTTTTTATCTTCCCTCCAACTTGTTATATGCATCGGATTGAGAAATGATAATAGGACCAAAACTTTCTGATGAATGAATGAAACCCTATTAAGCTCTTTTGCAAGTTGTGGAGGTTTCCAAAAATAAAAGAAACTATGAAATTTCATGCAGGAGGTAGAGGATGCTCAAAGGATCCGCAGGACTGTGATAGATTGTTTTGAAAAGGCTGTACTCCCAGGCCTGAGTGAGGAGGAGCGGCGGACAAATCTCCATTTTGTTATTGTTGGCGGGGGTCCAACTGGAGTGGAATTTGCTGCAGAACTGCATGATTTTGTCCAGGAAGACTTGGTCAAATTATATCCTTCCGTTAGAGATCTAGTGAAAATATCAGTGATTCAATCCGGAGATCATATCTTGAACACGTAAGAATAGAACATGCTTAGCATTAATTCTGTGTTTTATTTTTCATAAATAGAACACTATCGTATCCTAATAAATCTTACTACTTCTTTGATCCCTTCTCTTGAATGCATTGGAAATGATGTAGTCATGTACTACCATTTATCATGTCCTTTATATTTGAAATATGAGGATTATTTCTTTTCCAAGAATAAATTATGAGATTTACTTTGCTTTGCACATTAAGTATTAAGTACTTCCTATGGTCCAGCCTCCCTTTGGGCTTTTGCATTTTTCATTTCTGCAAGAACTTAATTTATATGTGCCGTATATTACATCCATGAACCAATCAAGTGCTCTTATCAAGTTGTTTAGCTCATGTAATTCATCTTTGCATGATATTTTCTCTACTCTAAAGTGCAATCTTGCAATTAAAGTTGAGCTCAGAAATTAAAAGCCTTTACCTGTCTCCGTAGGTTTGATGAAAGAATCAGCTCATTTGCTGAGCAAAAATTTCAAAGAGATGGCATTGAAGTTTTGACTGGGTCTCGCGTTGTAAACGTTTCCGATAAATTTATAGACATGAAGATGAAGTCAAGTGGTGAGGTTTTCTCTGTGCCCCATGGAATGGTGCTTTGGTCAACTGGAGTTGGGGCCCGTCCAGTTGTGAAGGACTTCATGGAGAAAATTGGCCAGGTTGTTGTCCTGTCCTTTAAATTGTCTAGATTATAAGTGTCTTTATCCACTGACAACCAATCTTTCCGTCTCTAAGAATGATGATTAGCTTCTTGTGATGCTTGGCAACAAATTTTATGAGATTATGTACCCCCGAGTACGTTGACAATTATTTGTTAGTTATTATTTGCGGTTTGTTTGTTTGCAGGGTAACAGACGTGTTCTGGCCACTGACGAGTGGTTGCGAGTAAAAGGATGTGAAGAGGTGTATGCACTTGGAGATTGTGCTACTATAGATCAACGCAAAGTTATGGTGATTAAGCTTGTACCTCCTTTTGTTATTTGATTAGCTAAATTGCTAAATGATGCGCCTGATTATTCAGGATGTTCTGACATAAATCACTACCTATTCTAATAATTTTTTAGTACTACAGTGATTCCTCATATATTTGAGTATATGTCTATAATGAATTCACAAAAACGTATATACCATCACCTCCCTTAAGAGTAAGGGTTTAATTACAGTCAATAGATTCCGACTAAGATTACGCATTGTTTATGAGAAAAAGAACAGTGCCCAAGATATCGAGAATACTAACTGCATTTAACTTTTGGTGTAATACCATGCCAGATAATATCTCCTTTAACCCCTTGTGAGCCATCTTTTACATAAGCTGCATAGTACAGAAAACATAGGTAATTGTGCACAAATGCCTTCCGTAAGGATGTGGAAGTGATACTTTGGCCAATATGAATTAACCACATATGGCGGATATAATGGGTTGAATGAAATGACCAGAAATGGGCTCATCTTTCAGTACTACACTCTGTTTGTTTAGCCTTTACACATTCAAACCTCGTACATTTAGAAGTCTCTTCTGGTTATTCTGCTTCATCGTCTTTGAAATGAGATTGCACTTAATCGAATGCGACATTATCAACCACCGTACTTCATAGTTTTAAAATGCTCCAGTTATTTGATCTCTCTGCAATTTTAGGAAGATATGTTGAACATATTTAAGGCCGCGGACAAGGACAATTCTGGCACCCTAACCATTGAAGAATTTGAAGATGTAATTGATGACATCCTTGTAAGGTACCCCCAAGTAGACCTCTATTTAAAGAACAACCACCTACCTGATGTCAGAAGTCTCTTAAAAACTACAATGGGAAGTGAAAGAGAAGAAGTTAATTACGAAGAGTTCAAGTCAGCACTTTGTCTTGTTGACTCTCAGACGAAGAGTCTTCCAGCAACTGCTCAGGTATTTAGCTGTTGATTTTCTTTCCTTATGACTTTTTACGGTAGTGTTTGGTTCGCTTTAATGATTTTGGGAATGACTGGAATGATTGTCAGATGGAATGTCCATTCACCTAATTCGTCAATAACAATTCCATGTTAACGTACACTGTGTTGATTTTTAATAAATCAAACATCGGAACGAGTAGCAAGAGAATGACAATTCCGTTTCAGCTTCATTCTAGTCAACCTCTCAAACACTGCCTTAATGTTTCATCGCTTTCTGTGGCCAAGGAGAATGCGGAAACCTCTTGATCCTGTTGTATGTTGGCATCTTAGGTTGCTGCTCAACAAGGTGCATATCTTTCTAGGTGCTTTAACCGTAGGGACAAGTGTGAAAGTAGTCCTGAAGGCCCTCGCCGCTTTACAGGTGCTGGACGGCATCAATTTCGTCCCTTTCGGTAATCATCCTATTTTGTACTGTTCATCTGCCTTCAATTCTCTTTTGGACTATCATTTTGACTGCTATTTTTTGAGGGATAAAAGTACACAGATTAAACTGCCAAAACTTCCAATGTAATGTACTTTGGTTAACTCCTTCTGAATACCTGATTGAATAGTCGGTTAGTCCTCTGTTCAGATGATCAATCGTTGAAAGACCAAAAGCAGTCAGGTTGGATTATTCTAAGTACATGCTACAGTCTTCTTGTTTACTTTTCGCTGGAACTCCTTTTTATCACTTGGCCAACATCATGGTACGAATTAATGTAAGAGCTGTCTCTCACTTGAGTTCCATCTGTTTGGTGTTCTCCGACAGACGATTAATTATGTTTGGATAATGCTTTTAAGCGTACTTTTATGTTTTTTCTTGTATTAGTTTTTTTCATTCTCCGCTAAAGACAAAAAACACCAAATTCCATTAAACTATAGGCTAAATGTGCAGATCAAAAACTTGTTCGTATGCATTCTTTAGCCTGCCATTTTCTTATTATTCGTTCATGACTCACGACTTCCTGGCCACTTTTTCTCCTAAGGTATAAGCATCTAGGCCAATTTGCTCCACTTGGTGGAGACCAGGCTGCAGCAGAACTGCCCGGGGACTGGGTTGCAATGGGTCATAGCACTCAGTGGCTGTGGTATTCTGTTTATGCAAGGTGATAGATCATTTACTACTGCTTGAATTGCTTGTGCTTTCCATAGAGCAGAGAATGTTGGTGTATCCGACTCTTTTAAGCCATTTTTTGTTCAACATTCAGCAAACAAGTCAGTTGGCGCACAAGGGTCTTAGTGGTATTTGATTGGACAAGGAGATTCATTTTCGGGAGAGATTCAAGTCGCATCTGAGGGGACAACTCGAACTCTAGTTTTTCCCAAAGGAATGCTGCTTTCTCACTTGCTGTAGAGAAAATACAGCTTCGAATCTGATGTATATGCTCTCGTACTATCTCTCGAATCAAGTCTTGGAGACACATAGTTGTCATGAAGTGCCTTCTATTATGTTCTACAATTTGTTATAGGGCAATTCCCTCTGTTATTATTTACTACTGCAGAAGTGGTTACTTTTAATGGTTCTCATGAACACGGAACTGTTAGCAATGTTGTGTAGAGTTTTCTGTAGTTAGTTTGAGTTGTGTAATTACTCGAAGAATTTTATTCAGTCCCACTAATGTTGAAATTTACCTATCTACCGCGTATTACTATTTCAAAACTAAAGAACCAAGATTTACGAGTGCAAATGGTTTTTTGGGTGTTTAGCGGACTCAGTTTCAATCCTCTCTTTTTTACAGCTAGGGGACATCCATATAGAACAAGAGATAATAAATTATTATTATTTTTTCCTTTTTCCGCGAATGATTTCCAAAGTTTGAAGTCAATATAATGATTTCCCCAACTGTATACAAAAATCATTCGTGAGCACCAAATTTTTCATAGTAAAGGTTCACTACCCCTAGTTTACTGAAGTCCTACACCAAAAAGAACAAAAACGAAACTTCATAGCCGGTGATTGTCCTCCATCAGTTGCATGGACCCGAAACGGCCAGCTTTTCAGTGGCTTTGTCGTAGGGCTTCATCAACATGCTAAAAGCCGCCACAGAATCCTCAAGAATCTCGTAGTACTATAAAATAACGCCAGCCCCAACCCTGTAGGAATCGTCGGTGCAAGATCAGAATGCGCATTTCTCTCAGCCTTCATTTAAGCACTCGTGCTCGCCAATAGCTCCCTCTCTCTCCAACCCAACCTTGAATTACGCCAAGTCCCACCTGTAATCCCCCTTCATCTTCAAGTAGAAGACTTGGACTCGCTCTTGGAGGCCGAGGGTGTCAGATTAACCTGAATTATGTAATTTCGGATGAACATGAATCTTGTAATTTCGGATCAATATTATTTCTTTATGAATAGTAATACGTTATAAAGGACAAATGGGTATCAAGATAAATACTTATGTGATGGTTCCCACAAGATTTTAATGGACCGTCGTTTAACATACAGGACTTTAGGAGAGTGTGCAAAACTTTGAATCCAAGCAATCATCTCCAATTTCCGCATCTGATCTTTTCTTTTTGTTGGTTTGATAACTCTAGCTAGGCTCTTTATAATAGACTGGGTCCTTTCTACGCACATAGCAGTCATCGAAACCGTTCATTTATTTATGGAAAATGCTAACGTTGGCACATGTTAAGGTTGAAAAAGTGTATTGAAATGTGTGAAAAGTGTATTGAGATATGTGAAAGTGTATAAGGTGTATTGGAGTGTTTTTTTTTTTTGTGTGCTTATGTGTGCCCATTGGGCACACGTTAGCAAGATCCTTTATTTATTTATTTTTTTTGACAAAACAAGCAGATCCCATAAATATAAAACATTACTTAATGTTCATAGCTGCCTTGACAAGATTATGGGCAATTGCTACAATAGATTTAACTACTTTTATAACTTTAACATAATCAAAACTAGTACATAGATGACATAAATCTAAGAGAGCATGTTGGGTTAGAATTGGTGCATTCATTGGGTTGTTGAGTCATTTGACAGACTCCATGCTATCGATAGAGATGCACACTTCCTTTAAATGCTTACTCTTAGCCCATTGCACACTGCAAAGCTAAAATACGGGAACGGGGGGAGTGATGTGCACCCGGGTGCCGTGCACCATGCTTTGCACCACTCGGCCGTCCAATCGTGTTTTGGACGGCGCAAGAGGTGGTTTATTTTTTACTGGTAAAAATAAATCAAAATTAAAGTAAATTTTTTGAATGCATCCGGGCTGTTTAAAACATGATCGAACGGCTGTGCTATGCATAGCACGGTGCACGACACCCTGGTGCACAGCACTCCCCCCGTTTCCCTAAAATACATGCTTTCATTTCTTCTAAAGTTATAGAACTCGCTTTGTATTCCATCAACTATTGGGCTTCCTCTGCAACTTGACCACTATTCTTCACCCAAGCAGCGACTCCTTTTAATGTACTCGAGTTCAGACCTCTCACATATAACTCAGATATGTTGAATTTTCCTTGTTCGACTCCTGGCAACGGAAAGAAACTTTTATTTTTTGAATCTCAACTTCAAATTTGCCTCAATGATATAATAAATATATTTACAAGAATCTAGCATAAAATCCGCTTTAGCACAAATAACTCGGATATGTTGAATTTTCCAGTTCGACTCCCGACAACGGAAAGTAACTTTTATTTTTTGAATACTTCAAATTTGCCATAACGATATAATAAATATATTTACAAAAATCTAGTATAAAATCCGTTGTAGCTAGGGGTGAGCAGAAAATCCGTCAAACCGTGAATCCCGTCCAAACCGATTGGTTTGGTTCGGTTTTTTAGTAACTTGGTTTGGTCCTGGTTTAAAAAAATTAGAATCCGTATTCAATAGTTTGGTTTGTGGATTTACGTTCATGGTTCTGGTCCTAATCCGATCCGAACCGTGTATATTATATATAAATGTATCTGTATACTAACTTCCTAATTTAATTTATTCATTATTCCTTCTCTATGCAAGATTTTATTTTGCCTAAGATTCATAACTTATTCCCTTAATTCCAATACACCAGTAGTGGTTTGGTCATAGCCAATAAATTTGCTAACGAAATTCTCCATTCCAATTTTGATTCCACATCACGTTTCTATTTTTCTAAATTTTTATATATGATTTGGTCATTGCCTATTCCAATTCCTTGATTTCCTTCATTACCATGATTAATTTTAATGATATTTTAATGGAATCGGATTTAATACTCCCTCCGTCCCTTTTTAAGTGTGTTACCTGGGAATTCCAACTATTTTTCTCTCACATCAACTTTTACATCTACTTTCTATTACTTACCCTTATCAATATAATAATATCCACTAACTTTTTAAAAAGGAATATACTTTTAAAGGAAAAATAAAATTGTACCCACTAACTTTTCAAAACACACACTTATTAAGGGACAGCCCAAAATGGAAATATACACACTACAAAAGGGACGGAGGGAGTATAAGTTTTGGTTTATTAATCTTTAAAATTTTAAGTACTTTAAATAGTTTACAGAAATAATATCTCAATTTTAAGCAAACCGTGGTTCGAAACTGAAACCGATCCGTATCTTAATGGTTTGGTTCTATGCCTTTTATGGGTTGGTTTGGTTCTCCAAATTCATAATTCGTAGATAGTGGTTTGGTTATTGGTTCACTACAAAACCGAACCAATCCGGTCCATGCTCACCCCCTAGTTGTAGCACATATAACTCGGATATGTTGAATTTTCCGGGTTCGACTCCCGGCAGCAGAAAGTAACTTTTATTTCTTGAATTCAACCTCCAATTTGCATCAATGATATAATAAATATATTTAAAGAATCTACTATGAAATCGGCTGTAACACATATAACTCGGATATGTTGAATTTTCTCAGTTCGACTCCTGGTACCGGAAAGTATCTTTTATTTTTTGAATACTTCGAATTTGCCATAACGCTATAATAAATATGTTTACAAGAATCTAGCATAAAATCCGATGTATCCCATATAACTCGGATAGGTAGAATTTTCCGGGTTCGACTCTTGGCAATGGAAAGTAACTTTTATTTTTTGAGTACTTCAAATTTTCCATAACGATATAATAAACATATTTACAAGAATCAAGCATAAAATCCGTTGTAGCACATATAACTTGGATATGTTGAATTTTCCGGGTTCAATTCCCGGCCACGGAAAGTAACTTTTATTTTTTTAATACATCAAATTTACTACAACGATATAATAAATATCTTTTCAAGAATCTAGTATAAAATCCGTTGTATCACATATAACTCGGATATGTTGAATTTTCTCAGTTCGACTCCTGGTACCGGAAAGTATCTTTTATTTTTTGAATACTTCGAATTTGCCATAACGCTATAATAAATATGTTTACAAGAATCTAGCATAAAATCCGATGTATCCCATATAACTCGGATAGGTAGAATTTTCCGGGTTCGACTCTTGGCAATGGAAAGTAACTTTTATTTTTTGAGTACTTCAAATTTTCCATAACGATATAATAAACATATTTACAAGAATCTAGTATAAAATCCGTTGTAGCACATATAACTCGGATATGTTGAATTTTCCCGGTTCGACTAACGACAGCGGAAAGTATCTTTTGTTTTTTGAATACTTCAAATTTGCCGTAACGATGTAATAAATATATTTTCAAGAATTTAGTAAAAAATCCGCTGTAGCACATTTTACTCGGATATGTTGAATTTTCCGGGTTCGACACCCAGTAGCGGAAAGTAACTTGTATTCTTTTAATGCAACCTCCAATTTGCATCAAAGATAGTAATAAATATATTTACAAGAATCTATTATGAAATCTGCAAAGTAATTTTTATTTTCTAAATCTCAACTTCAAATTTGCCTCAATAATATAATAAAACTATTTAGAAGAATCTAGAATTAAATCCGATGTAGTACATATAACACGGATATGTTGAATTTTCCGGGTTCGACTCCCGGCAGTGGAAAGTAACTTTTATCTTTTGAATACTTCAAATTTTCCATAACGATATAATAATTATATTTACAAGAATCTAATATAAAATCCGCGGTAGCACATATAACTCGGATATGTTGAATTTTCCTTGTTCGACTCCCGGCAGAGGAAAGAAACTTTTATTTTTTGAATCACAACTTCAAATTTGCCTCAATGATATAATAAATACATTTACAAGAATCTAGAATAAAATACGTTGTGGTACATATAACTCGGATTTGTTGAACTTTTCGGATTTGACTACCAGCAGCGGAAAGTAACTTATATCTTTGCAATAATCTAGTATAAAATCCATTGTAGCACATGTAACTCGGATATGTTGAATTTTCCCGGTTCGACTCCCGATAGCGGAAAGTATCTTTTATAATTTGAATACTACAAATTTGCCACAACGATATAATAAATACATTTACAAGAATCTAATACCAAATTCGCTGTAGCACATATAACTCGGATATGTTGAATTTTCCGGATTCGACTCCCGGTAGCGGAATGTAACTTTTATTTTTTAATACTTCGAATTGCCAAAACGATATAATAAATATATTTACAAGAATCTAGTTTAAAATTCGTTGAAGCACATATAACTCAGATATGTTGAATTTTGCGAGTTCGACTCCCTGCAGCATAAAGTAACTTTTATATTTTGAATTCATCCTCAAATTTGCATCAATGATATAATAAATATATTTAAAAGAAACTAATATAAAATCTGTTGTAGCACATATAACATGGATATGTTGAATCTTCTGGGTTCGACTCCCCGCAATGGAAAGTTACTTTTATTTTGTGAATCTTAACTTCAAAATTTGCCTCAATGATATAATAAATATATTTACAAGAATCTAGTATAAAATCCGTTGTAGCACATATAACTTGGATATGTTGAATTTTCCGGGTTCGACTCCCGGTAGCGAAAAGCAACTTTTAATTTTTGAATACTTCAAATTTGCCATAACGATATAATAGATATATTTAAAAGAATCTGGTATAAAATCCGTTGTAGCACATATAACTCGGATATGTTGAATCTTCCGGGTTGAACTCCCGGCAGCGGAAAGTAACTTTTATTTTTTGAATCTCAACTTCAAATTTGCCTCAATGATATAATAAATATATTTTAAAGAATCTAGAATAAAATACGTTGTGGCACCTATAACTCGGACATGTTGAATTTTTCGGGTTGGACTCCCAGCAACGGAAATTAACTTATATATTTGCAATAATTTAGTGTAAAATCCATTGTAGCACATGTAACTCGAATATGTTGAATTTTCCCGGTTCGACTCCCGATAGCGGGAAGTGTCTTTTATCATTTTGAATACTCCGAATTTGCCATAACGATATAATAAATATATTTACGAGAATCTGATATAAAATCTGTTGTAGCACATATAACTCGAATATGTTGAATTTTTATTGTTCGACCCTCGGCAGCGGAAAGTAAGTTTTATTTTTTGAATTCAACCTCCAATTTGCATCAAGGATATAGTAAATATATTTACAAGAATCTAATATAAAATCCGTTGTAGCACATATAACTCGGATATGTTGAATTTTCCGAGTTCGACTCCGGACAACGGAAAGTAACATTTATTTTTTGAATACTTCAAATTTTCCATAACGATATAATAAATATGTTTACAAGAATCTTGTCTAAATTCCGTTGTATCACATATAACTCGAATATGTTGAATTTTTATTGTTCGACTCTCGGCAGCGGAAAGTAACTTTTATTTTTTGAATTCAACCTCCAATTTGCATCAAGGATATAATAAATATATTTACAAGAATCTAGTATAAAGTCCGCTGTGGCACATATAACTCGGATATGTTGAATCTTTCGGGTTCGACTCCTGGCAGCGGAGAGTATCTTTTTTTTTTTGAATACTTCTAAATTGCCTCAGTGATACAATAAATATATTTACAATAATCTAGAAAACAAATCTGCAAAGTAACTTTTATTTTTTGAATCTCAAATAAAATTTGCCTCAATGATATAATAAATATATTTACAAGAATCTAGAATAAAATCCGTTGTAGCATTTATAACTCGCATATGTTGAATTTTCTGGGTTAAACTCCCGACAGCGGAAAGTAACTTTTATTTTTTGAATACTTCAAATTTGCCTCAATGAGATAATAAATATATTTACAGGAATGTTGTATAAAATCCGCTGTAGCACATATAACTCGGATATGTTGAATCTTCCGAGTTCAACCTGCAGTGGAAAGTACCTTTTTTTTTTTTTTTGTATTCAACCTCCAATTTGCATCAATGATGTAACAAATATATTTACAATAATCTATTGTAAAATTTGTTGTATCACATATAACTTGGATATGGTGAATTTTCTGGGTTCAACTCCTGGCAGCGGAAAGTAACTTTTGTTTTTTGAATCACTTCAAATTTGCTTCAATGATATAATAAATATATTAACACTAATATTGTGTAAAATCTGTTGTAGCACATATGACACAGATATGTTGAATCTTTCGGGTTCGACTTTCGGTAACGGAAAGTAACTTTTATTTTTTGAATCTCCACCTCAAATTTGCCTCAAAGACATAATAAATAAATTTACAAGAATCAAGTATAAAATACGTTGTAGCACACATTTAACTCGGATATGTTGAATCTTTCGGGTTCGACTCCCTGCAGCGGAAAGTAACTTTTTTTTTTGAATCTCAACTTCAAATTTGCCTCAATGATATATAATAAATATAATTACAAGAATTTAGTATAAAATCTGCTGTAGCACATATAACACGGATTTGTTGAATTTTTCAGGTTTGACTCCTGGCATCGGAAAGTAACTTTTATTTTTTCAATTCAACCTCAAATTTGCATCAATGATGTAATAAATATATTTAAAAGAAACTAATATAGAATCTATTGTAGCACTTATAACATGGATATGTTGAATCTTCTGGGTTCGACTCCCGGCATTGTAAAGTTACTTTTATTTTTTGAATCTTAACTTCAAAATTTGCCTCAATGATATCATAAATAGATTTACAAGAATCTAGTATAAAATCCGCCGTAGCACATATAACTCAGATATGTTGAATTTTCTAGGATTCGAGTCCCGGCAGCAGAAAGCAACTTTTAATTTTTGAATACTTCAAATTTGCCATCACGATATAATAAATATATTTAAAAGAATCTAATATAAAATCCGTTGTAGCACATATAACTCGGATATGTTGAATCTTCCGGGTTTGACTCCCGGCAGCGGAAAGTAACTTTAATTTTTTGAATCTCAATTTCAAATTTGCCTCAATGATATAATAAATTTATTTACAAGAATCTAGAATAAAATACGCTGTGGCACATATAACTCGGACATGTTGAATTTTTCGGGTTCGACTCCCAGTAGCGGAATTTAACTTATATATTTGCAATAATCTAGTATAAAATTCATTGTAGCACACGTAACTCGAATATGTTGAATTTTCCGGTTCAACTCCCGATAGCGGGAAGTATCTTTTATCATTTTGAATACTTCAAATTTTCCAAAACGATATAATAAATATATTTACCAGAATCTAATATAAAATCCGCTCTAGCACATATAACTCGGATATGTTGAATTTTTCGAGTTCGACTCCCGCCAGTGGAAAGTAACATTTACTTTTTGAATACTTCAAATTTGCCATAACGATATAATAAATATGTTTACAAGACTCTTGTCTAAAATCTGTTGTATCACATATAACTCGAGGATGTTGAATTTTTATTGTTCGACTCTCGGCAGTGGAAAGTAACTTTTATTTTTTGAATTCAACCGCCAATTTGCATCAAGGATATAATAAATATATTTACAAGAATCTAGAATAAAGTCTGCTGTGGCACATATAACTCGGATATGTTGAATCTTCCGGGTTCGACTCCTGGCAGCGGAGAGTAACTTTTTTTTTTTGAATACTTCTTAATTGCCTCAGTGATACAATAAATATATTTACAAGAATCTAGAAAAAAATCTGCAAAGTAACTTTTATTTTTTGAATCTCAACATTAAATTTGCCTCAATGATATAATAAATATATTTACAAGAATCTAGAGTAAAATCCGTTGTAGCATTTATAACTCGCATATGTTGAATTTTCAGGGTTAGACTCCCGACAACGGAAAGTAACTTTTATTTTTTGAATACTTGAAATTTGCCTCAATGAGATAATAAATATATTTACAGGAATGTTGTATAAAACCCGTTGTAGCACATATAACTCGGATATGTTGAATCTTCCGAGTTCAACCTGCTGTGGAAAGTAACTTTTTTTTTTTGTATTCAACCTCCAATTTGCATCAATCATATAATAAATATATTTACAAGAATCTATTGTAAAATTCGTTGTATCAAATATAACTCGGATATGGTGAATTTTCCAGGTTCGACTACCGGCAGCGGAAAGTAACTTTCTTTTTTTGAATCACTTCAAATTTGACTCAATGAGATAACAAATATATTTACAAGAATCTAGTATAAAATATGATGTAGGACATATAACTCGGATATGGTGAATCTTCCGGGTTCGACTCCCGGTAGTGGAAAGTAACTTTTATTTTTTAATCAAACACTCATATTTGCCTCAATGATATACTTCCTCCGTCCCTTTTATAGTGTGTACATTTCCATTTTGGGCTGTCTCTAAATAAGTGTGTGTTTTGAAAAGTTAGTGGGTACATTTCCTATTGTGCCCTTAAAAGTAGATTCCTTTTTAAAAAGTTAGTGGGTATTATAACATTAATAAGGGTAAGTAGTGGAAAGTAGATGTAAAAATGTAAAAGTTGATGAGAGAGAAAAATAATTGGAATTCAGAGATAACCCACGTAAAAAGGGACGGAGGGAGTAATAAATATATTAACACTAATATTGTGTAAAATCTGTTGTAGCACATATGACACGGATATGTTGAATCTTTCGGGTTCGACTTTCGGTAACAGAAAGTGACTTTTATTTTTTGAATCTTCACCTCAAATTTGCCTCAAATATATAATAAATATATTTACAAGAATCAAGTATAAAATATGTTGTAGCACACATTTAACTCGGATATGTTGAATCTTTCGGGTTCGACTCCCGGCATCGGATAGTAACTTTTTTTTTTGAATCTCAACTTCAAATTTGCCTCAATGATACATAATAAATATAATTACAAGAATTTAGTATAAAATCTGTTGTAGCACATATAACACAGATTTGTTGAATTTTTCGGGTTTGACTCCTGGCATCAGAAAGTAACTTTTATTTTTTGAATTCAACCTCAAATTTGCATCAATGATATAATAAATATATTTAAAAGAAACTAATATAAAATATGTTGTAGCACATATAACATGGATATGTTGAATCCTCTGGGTTCGACTCCCGCCAATAGAAAGTTACTTTTATTTTTTGAATCTTAACTTCAAAATTTGCGTCAATGATATAATAAATATATTTACAAGAATCTAGTATAAATTCCGCTGTAGCACATATAACTCGGATGTGTTGAATTTTTCGGGTTCGACTCCCGACAGCGGAAAGCAACTTTTAATTTTTGAATACTTCAAATTTGACATAACGATATAATAAATATATTTACAATAATCTTGTATAAAATCCGTTGTAGCACATATAACTCGGATATGTTGAATCTTCTGGGTTTGACTCCGGCAGCGGAAAATAACTTTTATTTTTTGAATCTCATCTTCAAATTTGCCTCAATCATGTAATAAATATATTTACAAGAATCTAGTATAAAATCTACTGTGGCACATATAACACGGATATGTTGAATTTTCTAGGTTCGACTCCCGGAAGCGGAAAGTAACTTAAATATTTGCAATGATCTAGTATAAAATCCATTGTTGCACATGTAACTCGGATATGTTGAATCTTCCGGGTTCGACTCCCGGCAGTGAAAATTATGTTTTATTTTTTGAATCACCTCAAATTTGGCTCAATGATATAATAAATATATTAATAAGAATCTAGTTTAAAATTCGTTGTAGCACATATAACTCGGATATGTTGAATTTTCCGAGTTCGACTCCCGGCAACGGAAATTAATTTTTATTTTTTGAATTCAACCTCCAATTTGCATCAAAGTTCTAATAAATATATTTAGAAGAATCTAGTATAAAGTCTGTTGCAGCACATGTAACTCGGATATGTTGAATATTCCGGGTTCGACTCCCGGCAGTGGAAAGTAACTTTTATTTTTTGAATCTCAGCTTCAAATATTTCTGAGTGATATAATAGATATATTTATGAGAATTTAGTATAAAATCATTTTGTAGCACATATAACACGGATATGATGAGTTTAGCTAAAAATCCGTTGTAGCACATATAACTCGGATAGGTTGAATTTTTCAGGTTCGACTCCCGACAACAGAAAGTAACTTTTATTTGTTGAGTACTTCAAATTTTCCATAACGATATAATAAACATATTTACAAGAATCAAGCATAAAATCCGTTGTAGCACATATAACTTGGATATGTTGAATTTTCCGGGTTCAATTCCCGGCCACGGAAAGTAACTTTTATTTTTTTAATACATCAAATTTACTACAACGATATAATAAATATCTTTTCAAGAATCTAGTATAAAATCCGTTGTATCACATATAAATCGGATATGTTGAATTTTCCGGGTTCGACTCCCGGCAGCGGAAAGTAACTTTTATTTTTTGAATTCAACCTCTAATTTGCATAAACGATATAATAAATAAATTTACAAGAATGTAGTATAAAAGTCCGCTGTGACACTTAATAACTTGGATATGTTGAATCTTCCGGGTTCAACTCCCGGCAACCGAAAGTAACTTCTAATTTTTGAATACTTCAAAATTTCCACTATGGTATAGTAAATATATTTAAAAGAATCTAGTATAAAATCTGCAAAGTAACTTTTATTTTTTGAATCTCAACTTCAAATTTGCCTCAGTAATATAATAAATATTTATTGAAGAATCTAGAATAAAATCCGTTGTAGCACATATAACTCGGATATGTTGAATTTTCTGGGTTCGTCTCCCGGCAGTGGAAAGTAACGTTTATTCTATTGCATACTTCAAATTTGCCATAACGATATAATAAATTTATTTATAATAATCTAATATAAAATCCGCAGTAGCACATATGACTTGGATAAGTTGAATTTTCCGGGTTCGACTCCCGGCAGCGGAAAGTAACTTTTATTTTTTGAATACTTCAAATTTTCCATAACGATATAATAAATATATTTACATGAATCTAGTATAAAATCCGCTCTAGCACATATAACTCGAATATGTCAAATTTTCCGGGTTCGAGTCCTGACAGTGGAAAGTATCTTTTATTTTTTGAATACTTCAAATTTGCCATAACGATATAATAAATATGTTTTCAAGAATCTAGTATAAAATCCGATGTAGCACAGATAACTCGGATGTGTTGAATTTTCCCGGTTCGACTCCCAGTAGCGAAAAGTAACTTTTATTTTTTGAATTCAACCTCCAATTTGCATCAATGATATAATAAATATATTTACAAGAATCTAGTATAAAGTCCGTTGCGGCACATATAACTCGGATATGTTGAATCTTTCGGGTTCGACTCCCGGCAGCCGAATGTAACTTTTAATTTTTGAATAGTTCAAAATTGCTTCTATGGTATAATAAATATATTTACAAGAATCTAGTATAAAATCTGCAAAGTAACTTTTATTTTTTGAATCTCAACTTCAAATTTACCTCAATAATATAATAAATATATTTAGAAGAATCTAGAATAAAATCCGCCGTAGCACATATAACACGGATATGTTGAATTTTCTGGGTTCGACTCCCGGCACTGGAAAGTAACTTTTATCTTTTGAATATTTCAAATTTGCCATAACGATATAATAAATATATTTACAATAATCTAATATAAAATTCGTTGTAGCACATATAACTCGGATATGTTGAATTTTCCGGATTCGACTCCCGGCAGCGGAAAGTAACTTTTATTTTTTGAATACTTCAAATTTTCTTTAACGATAAAATAAATATGTTTACAAGAATCTAGTATAAAGTCCGTTGTGGCACATATAACTCGGATATGTTGAATCTTCCGGGTTCGACTCTCGGCAGTGGAAAGTAACTTTTATTTTTTGAATCTCATCTTAAAATTTGCCTCAGTGATATAATAAATTTATTTATAAGAATCTTGTATAAAATCATTTGTAGCACATATAACACGGACATGTTGACTTTTCCGGGTTCGACTCCTGGAAGCAGAAAGTAACTTTTATTTTTTAAATACTTCAAATTTGCCTGAATGATATAATAAATACATTTACAAGAACCTAGTATAAATTCCGCTATAGCACATATAACTCGGATATGTTGAATCTTCTCGGTTCGACTCCTGACAGCGGAAAGTTACTTCTATTTTTTGAATCACCTCAAATTTGGCTCAATGATATAATAAATATATTTACAAGAATCTAGTATATAATCCAGTGTAGCACATATAACTCGGATATGTTGAATCTTCTGGGATCGACACCCGGCAGTGATAAGTAACTTTTATTTTGTGAATTTCAACTTCAAATTTGTCTCAATGATATAATAAATGTATTTACAAGTATCTACATAATAAGGGAGTTCAGTGTTTGAAATCCCTATATTTTTGGCTCTTGGATCTTTAATCAAGGGCTAAGATTGCAAGGAAAGGCTGATATTTGGCCCTTGGGTGTAGACTCGATACTCATTGTTGGATGGCTTCCCCCCTTATTAGTTGTCGTGAATAATACTCTCTCTCTCCTCTCTCTCTCACCCACCCACGTTCACAGTTTATAAAAATGAACCGTCGGGAGAATTAAAGAAAAAATTCATGTTCATACATGAAAGTGAAAAGTAGGACCCAGCAATGTTTTTTCTCCAAAAATGAACCGTAGCATACTCTTGCTATGGGTGAATAAAATTGTCCCCAAAGCTGACATGTAACACCGCCTTAACGCGAGATTCTATATTTTAGGGTTTTTGCCTAATTAAAACAGAGAAAGCACGCGACCGGATTCGTAGGAGTAGTAATTATCAGTGGCCCACGAAATCCCGACAGTTGTTACACAAGAGCCGTCAGATGAACGCTCTTTATTCGCCAGCACCGAAATCAACGGCTTCCGAGAAATCAGAGAGCTGTGTGGTCCGTGTAATTGCAAAGCAAACTTGAATTCCTCCACGTTAAGAGGAAAGCACCGCCTCCCCAAAAAGACACGTGCCTACTTACTAATTTCGCATTTTAAAAAGTCAAATTCAAACCTCAATAAAATAAAATTAAAATTAAAAAAAAAAAGCACAGCAAAATGCCACATTACTTGACAGTTACTCCACAGCCAGCGCCTCATATATAAAACGCAAACCACAATTTTCTCTCTCTAAAAGGAAAGAAAAACTTGTGCTTCCATATTGCTCTGCCCCTCTCTCTCTCTCTCTCTGTTTGTGTAGAAGGAGGAGGAAAACTAGGGTTTGTTAGCAATGAGTTGGTACGCGTTTTACCAGAGGGCCTCCAGAGCCTCTCATGACCATCCTTCAATCACGAAACTCGCCGTTCTCTTCACCGTCAGGTTTTGAATCTCAGTACACCATTTTTTAGATCTCGACTTTATGTATGCTGTTTTCATTAGTGTTTTTTTAGTACTGGTATTTTGTTTGTGATTTGAGTTGATTTGGATAGATCTGTTCTGATGTAGAACATATTTTCAAGCTTAGATTTATTCGAGAAATTTTAGGCCTAATGTGTTTTCAAATGGAATAAATCCGAGTTAATTTGTTATGCATGCCTTTTTGCTTGTAATGAAATTATCGTTGTGTTTTCTTTCCAAATCTTTTCTGTTTGAGGTCTTTTGAGTTTGTTCCCGTTGTTGGCATTGCGTTCATTTTGGATTTACAACTCCCAGTTTTTTAACAACTTTATTTTCTCTTAGCAAATAACGGTTTCAAACACGTAACGGTAACGGTCACTGGGTAACCGTATTGGTAGTATCGAATCTGTTGTCTTGGATCGGGGGTGAATTTTTTAAAACATTTTTTATGAGAAAAATATGAGATCCCCTGCATCACCCCATAATGGCCGAGTATTAGTTGCAACGGCGTGAATCAGTCCGTGAATCGGAAACTGACCTATACGTTACGGGAACCGACCGATGTACATGCGATTTTCATCTCACCGGTAAAACGTACTTTAATTATATCAGTACCGTTACGTAGTTATGTATCGGCATAATGACTACCAAAAACCTTACCATTGATCTAACAAGTGAAGGAGATGAATGACGCAAAAACAATGGATTAATAATGACTTGATTCAGATTATTCCATTCAATTAATCAATGATATTTAGAGCAACCACAGATTACAGAGGATAGTCAGCAGCATTTATTATTCTATTGGCTATGAAAAGGATCTTAAGTGTGAAAGTTATTTGAAAGGAAAACTGAAATTCAATTTCTGTGACCTTGATGCAGCGTTGGTGCTTTTGCTTGATATCATACCAAAGCTGTACATAGAGATGCAATTCTTAGTGTGAGTTGCATGTGTGATTGTGTGTCCAACATTTATGATGACTTTTAGGTTTGAACTATAAGTCTACGGGTTTGTCGGCCACTTGTACATTTTGCGGAATTAATTGAGCTTATTATGTTTCATGTACCATCATGCAGCAATATATCCATCTTATGGCTTATTATAGTTGACCAATATAGTTGATTTTGAGCAATCTTTCAGAATGGCCTAATTGCGTTTTAAATGCAAGTTGGAATTGGCTTCCTGGGTAGGATCCAACGTGCCTTCATTTACTCTGCTGCACTACTTACTGGTTTATTATCAAGTAGTATGTATTTAACACCAGGATAACTGTCTGGAAGAGTTTTTGTGATAAAAAATGAGGATGCAGGGGTAAAGCTAATGACCAGCTCATAACCTAGTGGAGATAATGAAGCCATTGAATTCGAGAGTTTCAACTATGTTTATACTGAATAGAAGTTATTCCAGCTGGGGAATGTTAGCATCAAAGACACTGGTATATTAAAGGCTATCATCAGTGACAGAGGATGCAGGGTTAAAGTTGATGACCAGCTCATAGCCTACTGGAGATACTGAAGCCATATGAATCATTTGATACCTATTTCACTCCTATTAGTCATGAAAAGATCATTTTATAAGACATGTTTAGTCTTCGTAAATGGTTTACTAAAACGCGTGGTTTTAGATTTGGAGGTGAGGAAACCTCTTTTCTTTTGTTTCTAGACTGACATGTTTACTAGTGGTTGTAATTCATGGTATGCCAGTCTTTACAAATGCTTCACTTAAATACGTGGTTCTAGATTTGGAGTTGAGGAAGATCTTTCCTTTTGGATGTTAGTAGATTTGTGTCATTGGATTCAAGACTTGCTTTCTCTGACTCACTACACTGCGATGCAGTATTCATGTTTCTTGTCCTCCTTATAATATCAGTTTCAAATTTGTATGTTCGACTTATCATCAACATTTTTCCGACTTGCACAGTGGTGGAGGTCTTCTGGCCTTTTCCGATGCCAAGCCATTCCACAGTGCGTATGCCGATGCCATTCAATCGGATCACAAGAAAAAGAGGGTGGTTGTACTTGGGACTGGCTGGGCTGGCACAAGTTTTTTGAAAAATCTTAAAGACCCTTCATATGAAGTTCAGGTGGTGTCACCTCGTAATTATTTCGCGTTTACTCCTCTGTTACCTAGTGTTACATGTGGTACAGTGGAAGCGCGAAGCATTGTTGAACCGGTTCGCAACATCGTTAAGAAGGTACTGATTGCATTACTGAAACATTAATATCTAAATCAGCTGAATTTTGTCCTCGGTGCCAGTAGCACAATTAATTTCAATGCGCTTCATTATGGGTAATTTGCATTTAACTTAAGCTCCATTCCCAATTAGCCAAATACGGCGGTGGAGAACTCGTTTCTGTGTTCAATAATCCAGATAACTCTATGGAGCTCATTGTTTGATCTGCTCACTTCTTGGCAACAAATGCCTTAAGGCATGCTAATAAAAAATGGATGCTGTAATTGGTTTCCTTTAAATATTGATGCTGCTGTCCCCCAAACCCCCTAGCCTCTATGACGCTTATATACAACATCTTATATACAGCACATGGGTTTCAAGGCATGTGAAGTGACTTATACGGGGACAACCTTGGAACTTATAATTTGTTTGATTAATGACTCTTGGTTTTCTGGCGTTTCCTCACTGTCTCATAAGTGACTGAGGTATTATGTTGGTACTATCCTTCACATGTAAAGCATTTATGTCTTGCAAACAAAAGTCAGTGAATTGGGAATAAAAGCTAAAATGTTCGTTTACTTATAATAAATGGCACCGTTTCCATGATGCCAAGCTCCGAAGTCATGAAGGAATCGGGTTCATGCATTTTTGTTAGCATTATAATGCATTTTCGGTCTGCATTCTCTTTCATAGCATAACCATGAATATTTTTACCTGATTATTGTATTTATTTTGGCAGAAAGGTTTAGATGTTCAATTTAGGGAAGCTGAATGTCTGAAAATCGATACAGTGAACAAAAAAGTGTATTGTCGATCAAATCCAGATAACAATTTGGGTGGAGAAGAAAATTTTACGGTTGACTATGACTACCTGGTTATAGGGATGGGAGCCCGTTCAAATACATTCAACACACCTGGTGTTGTTGAGAATTGCCACTTCTTGAAGGTATGTTAAATGACCTACCGAGTTTAAACCAGTCAATCCCTTTTGATGTAAATGCTTCGGGCTTTTGATAATAAACCATAATGTGGAAAACTTTTCAGTCTTATCAGTTATAGATGTTCTTAACAGTTTTCCTGTGTGAGTTTGATAAAACCTGCAGTGAGTCTATATCTAAAGAAAATCAATCACCATACAGGAAGTAGAAGATGCTCAGAAAATCCGAAGAACAGTAATTGATTGTTTTGAAAAGGCAACCCTTCCAAGCATAAGTGAAGAAGAGAGGAAGAAACTTTTACACTTTGTAGTTGTTGGTGGAGGTCCTACTGGGGTGGAGTTTGCAGCTGAGCTTCATGACTTTGTCACTGAAGATTTGGCCAAGTTATATCCTGCCACTAAAGATGATGTCAAAATAACACTTCTTGAGGCTGCAGATCATATACTCAACATGTAAGGAAGGTTTTGTTTTTCCTTAAGTTTCTGTATCATAGTAATTCGAACTATTAGAAATCGTATATTCATAGTGTTTTGGTGAAGAAGTTATCAACGTTAATCGCCAAAAAGGAAAGTGTTTGTCCATGTTTGATACCGCTTTATAGCTAGAGTCTATAAGGCAGGAATGGTAGTCACGAAATTGGAAATATGTGCATTGTAAAAGGGAATTCTTGAAAGAATCATGAGATAAATGGAGGAAAATGTTAATAAAACCAAGATTGTGAAACAAGTACAACTTTAGTCTGTGTGTCATCGGCATCCAATTTTTGGCTGCCTTTGTGAATTTAATGTCGAAGCTTAGTAGAGTCACCTTCTAGAAATGAAATACTACATAGTGTGTGATTGTAATTATTTGCAGGGTAATTGTGTCTTAAGAGTTCATTTGTTTTGACCATGCAGGTTCGACAAAAGAATTACTGCCTTTGCTGAAGAGAAGTTCCAAAGAGATGGCATTGATTTGAAAACAGGGTCAATGGTTGTAAAAGTAACAGAGAGTGAAATTTCTACTAAAGAGAGAGCAACTGGTGAAAACCGGTCCATACCATACGGAATGGTTGTCTGGTCAACTGGTATTGGAACTCGCCCAGTCGTCATGGATTTTATGAAACAAATTGGTCAGGTTTGTTCCTCTGAACCCATCTTTCTAGGAGCATTTTCAAGTAACCTTTTGTTTAAGCTGTTATTTAATATGAGCAAATCTCTATTCCTTTGAAATCAGGGTAACAGGCGTGCTTTAGCAACTGATGAGTGGCTAAGGGTGGAAGGATGCGATAACATATATGCGCTAGGTGATTGTGCCACAATAAATCAACGTAAAGTCATGGTATGTATCATCTGCCTTCATTGTAAACTGCTTGCATGAGGTCTGCACATTTGATATCTTTGCACATTGCAAGTTCCGTACATGATGGTCCTTTCTGACTACATCTATGTGGCAGTTTCCCTTTCAATTTGATGCAGCTCTTTTCACCAAATCTTGTTCTGAATCTTGTGGTCTTCATTTTGTCCTTGTATTTTGATAACTGAAGCTAATCGTCCTAAGTTTGTTGACATCTTATCTCTCAGTGACTGACCATTTTCAGATATGTCATCTTCACCCACCTTCTAAACTATCATTCTTTTCCAATGGAACCATGGAACAAATAGAGGATTTTTGTTATGGAGCGTGAACCTATTGTGTGATAGTTTTGGCACGTGGACCTTTACTTCCAGAACTAAGGTTCACTTATTAAGCTAGTTAAGATAGCATTTAACATGCTCAGACGAAATCTCAATATCATTTGTTGGAACTTGGCAAAGTTGGGATTGCTTGCCGCCTTCTTGTCCTATATTCTTGTTGTGGCATGGTTACTATTCCCAGAGTCATATCTATTACAGCCATAGAATGGACTAGTACAACAACAACAACAACAGAACCCACTTAGTCCCCAATCATTGGGAGTATGGGCGGGGGACGATTGGAGACAGACCTAACCTTTGGCAATATGCACAAAGTGGCTGCTCTCAGAGTACCACTGAAAAAGTGCCCCCCCTAAACCTCCAAGAACCGAGGAGCTACAAGGACGTTTTGCTGCAGAACCATACCCTCAAATCAAAGCCGAAAGGCATCAGGGAGGGCAGGCCTAGAGACCCAAATTAATTTATGTGCTCATTACCATGCTTCCTTCATTCATGGTCCAGAGCATCTCAACAATGAGCACATAGAATGGACTAGTACTCTACAATAAATTGTTTTGCCATAGTTCACAGTTAACACTACAATGTCCTGAATCCTGGCTTTTGTTTTTTTTTTTTTTTCTGGATATCAGGAAGACATTATGGCCATATTTAGTAAGGCAGACAAGAATCAATCTGGTACCCTAACTGTGGCAGATTTTAAAGATGTCATTAAAGATATCTGTGAAAGGTATCCTCAAGTGGAGATCTATTTGAAGAGGAAGCAGTTGAAGAATTTTATTGATTTACTGAAGAACTATCAGGGAAATGCCCAGAAGGAAATCATTGATATCGAACTGTTCAAAGCAGCTCTTTCTGAAGTGGATGCACAAATGAAAAATCTTCCTGCAACAGCACAGGTGATCTAGTCTAGAATCGTTTGTTCAGATACTGTTCTACAACCTCATTCCCTCTATCTTAATCATCTCCTATATCAGGTTGCTGCTCAACAAGGTGAATACCTTGCCAACTGTTTCAACCGTATGGAAAGGTGTGAAACCTATCCTGAAGGTCCACTGAGGTTCAGGGGGTCTGGACGCCATAGGTTTCACCCCTTCAGGTATTTTTTATGCTCAGTATGAATATTACTGCTTGGAATCCCAATGCTAATGTGATCTGTAGATTTTGTTGAGAAAGCTCTGCAGTCCGCAACCATGAATAATGATTTTTATAGAGGTAGAAATGCTTAGCAGTATGTTGTTCTTGAAAGGTAATAGCATTTTAGGAAGGAGCACAAAGAAGTTGTTCACCTGTCCCCACATAAATGTGGGAATAACAGAAAAGAGATGAAAGAAAAACCTAATTGCATCTAGTCAAAATATTAAAATGCCCTTGCTGAAAAAACCTGAAACCCAGAAGGAAATAGGTTGGCTTTGCTAGATTGAAAGCACCGGACTACACCAACAGCTTAAGCGGTTTAAATACTTGCAAATTTCTTTTGATGTAACTGCAGTATTTTGTTTCCGATGATGATACTTGGTTGTTTTTAAGCAACCTGACTGCAGATAATGAAAAATTCAAAGAAGAAAATAACTTTTGTGCTCCTTTAACTTACTGAAGTCCCTAAATCGTACTCGTTATTGAACGGGCAACCAAACGTGGCATTGGTGTAGGAAAACAGAAGAAAAATGTCTTGTCTAATGGTATACTCGTAGATTTTATGGGCAACAAAACGTGGCATTATTGTAGGAAAACGGAAGAGAAATATCAAGTCTGAAATATAAGGCCTTTTGCGAGCAAAATTGTCTCGTTCTGTTGAATTCCTTCTCATTCTGATCTGCTGGCAAATTGCACGTTCATGAATTACTTATCTACGGTTGTGTCCAGTCACTAGTCAGAGAATCCTTTTGTTCTTTAAATGAACTTCTTTCCGTCTGCTATGATCCAAGGTACAAGCATTTGGGGCAATTTGCTCCTCTGGGTGGAGAACAAACTGCAGCTCAACTTCCTGGGGATTGGGTCTCAATTGGTCATAGCACTCAGTGGCTTTGGTATTCTGTGTATGCAAGGTAATTGTAAAAATAAAGAACCCTTCAATATATGTTTAGTGTGCCAGGATTGTGGCTATATCGTGCTTATACATTTTTTTCTGAAAACATTGTGACCGTTTTTCTTGACATCCAGCAAACTGGTCAGCTGGCGCACAAGAATGCTGGTGATATCTGACTGGGGAAGGCGCTTTATTTTTGGAAGGGACTCAAGCCGAATCTGAGGCCTCAGGCACCATTTACTCGAATAAGATTCATTCAGACCACAAGCTGCTATAGAGCTGTAGTAAAGCAAATTTTGCTCTCATTTCACATTAAAATTTTGACTGCGATTATTCTCTATTCTTATAGAGTTATGGTACTTAATTAGAATTTTGTCTGCGATTGTTCTCTACACTTCGGGATGTGACAAAAAGCAAACAGCTTATCCCAACTACTTGACTTCAGTTCCAGTACTAAAAGATGCAACTGCAGGAGTTTCTTTATATCAGCAGTCCAATTCTGTTGGTGATACTTTTCTTGGATTTTATATTTCATACACAAGCTCATTTCCTTTCATTCTGTTTTCAACTTTTCCCTTGAATGGTCAGTTTATATTGAGCTCCAAATGTGGTGGTGTTGCAATCAAACGAATCTTGTACTACATCCAATCCCATCTAGGGGCGGACCTCCATTGTGGAAGCGGTGTTCGATTAGAATTTCCTACAAATATGTACCATTGATTTTTTGATATTTTGGTAATTTTGTCCGAGGATCCTAGAGTTATTCTCTAGATCTTTTCTGAAGTAACATGAAATATTTACAACCTTGCCCAAAATGATTGGAAAATTACCTGTAGGTCTCATTTTAGAAACTTAATTCCCATAAGAGCATCCCCAACAGTCTCAGTAAATTTTGAGCTAAAAATAGTAGTGAACAGTGCATATTTTTCACTTTACCTACTCACATCTCTTTCAAAACTCCAACAATCCTCTCTATTATTAAAAAGAGAGACAGAGAGAGGAAAAAAAAGGTAGTGAACAGTAACTCCCTAAATGAGGAGGGATTTAGGGAGGCACTGTTCATCCAAGTAGAATAGGGAGCTTTTTATTGAGGCTGTTGGGGGATTGATTTGACACTGCTCCCTATTATGGCTAAAATTCCTCTTTAGGGAGCCTTGTTGGGGCTGCCCTAAGGGTATAAACTTAATTACCACTAGGTCAATTTTTTTTTTTTTGTTTATGAAAACTGAAACAACTACGCCCTTATTCCTAGGTCAACTTTTCTGGTTTAGGCACTTGGAGTATCATACAGTTTAATAGGGTTTTCGAAATGTACGCATTTTCATAGGATTTTGGAGGTCCAAGCACTTTCATACGATTTTGGGGTTTATGCACTTTCTTACGGTTTAGGAGTTTAGGCACTTTGGATATAGGCATTTTGAATTATTTTCTCAAAAGCGGACTTAGTGGTAATTGTTCCCAAAATGTTTTTTTTATTTATTTTGCCATTCGTCACTGAATCTTTCTTGATCTTTTTCTTTTTTTGTGGTCCCACCATTTTAACACACTCCCTCATAGCCAAAATAGCGGAGCATAGCCACACAACATATAATTTTTTTTTTGTGCTCTCACGACTTTTTAACTCCTCTCTCTCTCTCTGCCCCAAGTAAAATGATATACTCCCTCCGTCCCATTTTAAGTGGTCACTTTCACTCTTTGACTTTATTTTTAAATTGTCTATAATGTATTATATACTTTTGGAAATATTTTATTTTAGAACTCATTGATTTCTATCAAACAAGATTCATATTGCATATTTTTTGTATTATAGATTGAAAATTATAGACAACTTTCAAATCGAGCTGGAATAGTAACATGGCCACTTAAAATGGGACGGATGCAGTACCATTTTTTGTTTCTATACATTGAATAAATCTCTTTTGGTTTAGTATTTAATTATACTCCCTCCGTCCTATTTTGATTGTCCCCAATGAAAATACGAGCAATTTTCACACATAAAATAAAATTACTTCCATTCATAATTTTTAAATTTTTCTCACCAAATTAAAGAACTAACAGAGATCTTTAATTTGGTACGAAGAAACTCGAAAAATCATGTGTGAAAATACTTTATTTTTTTATCAGAATGGAACAAAGAGAGTAAATCTAAGATTCTTGACCCTCATGATGATAAATCCTGCGTCCGCCCCTGATCCCATCTATTATCCCTAGAATCCACATGTTCCCTTCATCTCAATCATTATTCCCATCTTTTTGAATCCTTCCAAACAATAATATGGCAATCAAACGTGCCTTCGTTTTTTTTCATTTCAAGGCCACAAAGAGAAAAGATCTCATCACAAAATACAGGACTGAACCAAAACTACCAAAATTTAATACACGAGAAACTGCAACAAAGGACACAGGCTCAAAGACACATAGTGCAAAAGCAGACCTACACTAGGTGTGGGCGTAAAGTCTGTCCTGAATTTAGTAGTAGAGGATCCCTACGGGATACCCAGCTCAAACTAGTAAGACAAAAACAGATGAAATCATCAATAATCACCCACGCAGGGGCTACAAAATTCCACAAAAGAGAATAGAAAGGCCAGAAAAAACATGGAAAAAAAACTCTGGCTGTAGAACTTGTCACCGGAGCCGCCACCGCCAGATCTGACGACTTATTCGCCAGAGGAGCAAGCCACACCACCTTGTTATACTTCAAAACCTAATCAGACCCCGAACGAACCGAAACGGAGATATGGGAAAACGGAGATGGAGGCAGGGATCATGGTTCGAGCTCAAAGAGGTGAGGAAATGAAGGTGGGGAGGGTGAGCCTGCAAGAGGTGGGGGTGGTGGAGGCGGTAGCCCCACCCCCTCTGAAGAACAACCTTACCTTGTAAAAAAGTAGAGAGAAGGCAGAGAGAAAAAGATGATGAATTTCGCTCTCTAGGTTAACGTTCCTTTGTGTGAGTACTAGAGTAATATGGAGCATAGTTGTCAAATCGTGAATCGAATCGAGAAACGAAAAGGCCCGGTTGCGAATCGTGAATCGAATCGAATCGTGAATCGCTCCGATTCAGTCATTTTTTAAAAAAATACATAAAATTGTGGATTTCAACTTGGAATTAATAAAAGTATTGTTTCAAAATATAAATAGATGATCTTGTGGTCTAATAAGAATAAAGGTTAACAAAAAAAAGAATACAATAAGAATATATGGTTGTATAACTTGTAGTGGACAAAATAAAATTGTATATTATATTGGTAGGAGCCTTGGACTGACTTGGAATATAATAAGCATATTGTTATAAAATTAAGTAAATAATAAAAGAACTTTGCATAAAAGTAACACAAATATATATGGAATTAGTTCTTCAAGAACTTTAGGATTGATCTTCTAGACCAATCATATTCTCATTACCTTTCTGTCTGATTCTTTTCTTTCTGCTTTGAGTGTTTTCTTTCTGTTCTCCG
>JAXBDA010003775.1:0-32575 GCA_036023075.1 Gaultheria prostrata | reverse complement strand
GTCGCTGTAGCGATTGCAGAAGGTGTCGAGGAATTTACAGAGCTTTTGTGTGTGTGTGTGTGTGTGTGAGAGAGAGAGAGAGAGAGAGAGAGAAAGAGAGAGAGAGAGAGAGAGAGAGAGAGAGAGAGAGAGAGAGACACCATATTTTGGTTTTGCATTTCAAAAGGCTGACTATTGGATACCAAACGTAGTCATGATATTTCAGGTTAAATAAAATGCTGCATGCATATAAAGAAATCAGAGATTTGAAATTACCGACGGAAATTGCAGTCGTGCTCCGTTGGTAGCTACAAAAATTATGAACAATAATTTAGAAAACCTTATTATGCTATACAGTTAAAGGAATATGATTTTGAATAATATTAGGTGCAAAGGCCCCAAGTATACTCACACATAGGAGAGCGAATGTACTAGTTCCTGAAGTTCATCAGCCGAGAAACCAACCTCATCCAACAGGACATGGTAGTGAGTTGGCCTAGTGGTCCCCTACAAAGACCATGCAACAAAACAATTAAGTTCAATCTTTTCGCGTTGTAGAGAGAATTACGGTTTAACTCCACCAGAACCACCACAATCACCAATCTCAGCCAAGTAAAGTGAAAATATATCACTAATAAACAAGCCCAGCCCCCAATCTACCACTAATTTCCCTACAAGCACTCTTAAAAGCAAACCCATCACTAATTTCCCTACCAACACCTATTTCCTGTCAATACCAAATTCTCACTCAAACAAACCGAAGCCCCAAATTCTAAGAAAATACTCAAACAAGCTACACAAGCAGGAAAATCCATATTGCAATACAAATTGAAAATTGATTCCAAACATATTTGGCCAAAACTTCTATTGACAAGTACAAACTCTTCCTGATATAGTGGTATTGACTGAATACTGATGCTCTGTAGCAACAGCATAAGGCCCTTGGCTAATAAGAATATAGCTGTAAAATACAACTATTGATCACCCAGAGCACATGGTTTGGAATTAGGGCTGCACAAGCTCGTGTTCGCTCATTGAAAGCTTGTTTAAGATCAATTTGGTATATGAATATACCAAGGTTGAACATTTTTTTGAAGCTCATTAAGGTTACAAACCAGGCTACTAATCACAAGATAGGTATCAGATTAAAACCGAAAATGGTTGTGCTGTTCAAAGCATAGTAAAATATTACTACTGATCACCCAGAGAAGATGGTTTGAAAATTGAAATCGATTATTAAAGAATAATTTCAGGTAGCACTAATTTCTTCCTCACTTTTTTTTCATGCAGGCATATAGAAGCGCTCAGAAATAATGAGATTCACATTCACACTTATCCAACTAAGAATAATTAGCTTGTTCTGTTATTCCCCATCTGTCCAGCTTTCCCAAGGGCATGAGTTTAGCATCTCTCCATTTAGTGATCCATGGTACTTGGGGAAAGGGAAGATGTCCTGAATTCCCAAACACGATGAACCAGATGGGTCATTTACCTCACTCAAACGTGAAAATCCAACTGCTGGCAGTGTCTATGTTTCATGAACTTTAAATAAAGAATATCCTTGTCCAAGGCATGACTAAAAGGAAACTGGTTTCTATCTAAACGATAAATTTAAGCGACAGGAAATGAGGAAAAAAAGGGGTAGAGGGTAAAGAAAGAGTTTTTAAGAAATACAGTATCACACATATTTAGAAGTAGTCACAAACTACAAAGCAGCAGGTCCTAAATTTCGAAAACAACGTCATAAGTTCAGGATTAATGAAAAAACAGTGGACAAGGTTCATGTCATATCAGTTTATTGGTTGGGCAGCTGATAAAAAATCCAACATGTAGAAAATAGAATTCAAACAAAAATAGAGGAACATATGCGATAAGAAACATGTCAAAAGTTACCCAAGTCAAGTTTGAATCAAAAGCCCTTTTCAGGCAGGGAAAAAAGTTTCGATTAAATGCCGCAAGTCTATGGTAACACTCACAATCATTCCAGCATGTGCACATAGGTAAAAATCGTTGCCCCGTGGATGACATATTTTGTTGTCAATTACCGTCCCTGCATAATGACATAATGTCAGACTTTTTCAATTAAATAACTGAATTACCTCCATCATTTTATTGGAGGACTAACCAGGTGGGACATTATCAGGCGATCCAGGTTGGAAAAACTTGGTATGGTGATTTTTCTGTGCAACAATCACCACAAACTTCGGTGACCATTTCTCATCCAAACACTTGCAGGCCTGCACAACCAACCAAAAAATTGTTATTTTAACTCTTTCACTAACAGGAAAAGTTGGGAGACGTAGATTAGCACAATAACCTCAATAATTTGATCCAGTTCAATGTTCAGAACTTGATTGAACTGTGACTCGCTGACTCCATCCCTAGCAAAACCAGAACATAAAGGCATTTGACAGAAGGAATAAAAAAAGTGACAACTGAGCATGGATTTGAAAAGGTACATCACACTGTCAAGGAATGTAGGACGGTTACAAAAAAGAAAAGGAAATAAAAGACGAACACATGCATGTCGAAACAGTTTCATGCTCCAGAGACCTTGATAAATCTAATAGCCCCTCTTGGTCATGTCATATGTGGACTAAGATTGGATTCCAGTAGCCCAATACCACAATTAGTCTATACCTTTCAACCACAGTAGAAATGACGCAGAGTCCAGTTGAAAAGGGACAAAATTATTCTACTCAGTTATTATATGCTACATGAAATACAATCAAGCATATTTTGCTCAACAATTCCCTTCAAGTTATAGAAATGACGCAGAGTCCAGTTGAATCAAGTCGATAAGAGAGAAAGCCAGTCTTGCAGATCGAGAAAAGAAGAATTTTTCCAGTCTCACATTGCAAAGCAAGACTAGTTACAGAGAACCCAAATCTCATATTTTAAATCTGGACTGTAGCCAAACCTATTTATCTCAAGTTATGTTGTGCTTGTATAAGCACTTTTAACATCAATAGAGAGATATATGACAGGAGATACCTCAAATGTTTAATTATAAAAGCATATACAGCAATGCTACATATGACAGCTTAATTTGGCAGGTTGGCAGTGCCCAGTTACATATCACCACATGCCACATTTTCCCCACCAATTGATTCTTCTAAATATCTTTCGTGTGCTCTCAGATTTTATCCTGCTTCTCTCATTTGTCATTCAATCTTACCTCCCCATGTAAATTTATTACTAAAAGTCTAAAACTTAAGCCAAACAAAGAGCAGATCATAACCCAGGTGTGATCCCAATAAACACACTCGTGTATGGCGTCACGCAGAAGAAACAAATACCTGAATATAATAATTTGATCAGGCTTCCTTTTGCCTGAACTCACGTAAAACTCCAGTAAAGCCTCCCTGAATTTGGAGGAAAACTAGCTCAGTAAACCATATTCAAAGGGTTATAATAACCGCAAATCTAAGGGCATAAAAACAAACAGCATCATTCAATCAAATAATGAACAGATCATAAACAAGATCACCAAATCCATAAACTAGAAAATTCGCACCTAATAATGCCCTCATCTTCGGCGTCCGACACACGCTTATACAGCGAATCTATCATCTCAACTTTGGGGGACTGGGTGCGGACAGAAGCCCGATAACGTGAAATGAACGGCCAGTTCCTGGAGCTGACAACCTAAATTCATACAATAAGAACAATCAAAGTACAATATCAAGGAACTATAGTTTAAAAAAAAAAGTAGAGAGAGGAGACTATGTTGACAATTTCTCCTTTTGCTTTCTTTTTTATTTCCTTCTTTTCTTTTCAATGTGGGGTATCATAAGGATTATGAAGTATGGCCTTTAATGTAATGAATTGAAAGTTCTTTTTAGGAAGCACTATCAAACAACACCATGTTTGGAAGGAGAGAAGGAAAAAAACAAAGATGAAAGAAATCAGCATATTACCGCTGCAATCGATGGTATGTCAGACTGGCCCGGAGAGCCGTGTGAGACATCCATTCCAATAATTATGGTAGGAACCTTAGATATCAAGGGCATAGAAGGAGAACCTTCAACAGATAACAACGAATTCAGTCCACCAAGCTGCAAGTAAGTAAGAAGATGATGAGAAGGGTTCACCAAATGTGCAAACTAAAAAGCAAGGGGAATACTTATCTCTTAGGGAAATTACACCATGATACAGAGTCTCACCTTTGCATTGATCTTGAGGATGAGATTTGTGAGATATTGATCATTGACTCTTGTTGGAGCCATGCATTGAGTCACAATTCCATAATCAGCAAGGTTCTTTCGCTTCCATGGACCTTAGAGGTTAATAAATGGCTTTAATTGCGTAAACACTAGCACAGAATAACTGTGATAATGTTAAATTAAATATGTACCAGAAAAAAGAGGAACAAATCAAATCAAATCAAACAAACCATATATGTCACAGTTCTTCCTCTCAGGAAGCAGACAGAGGAGAAATTTAGGAGCCCCAGGAAGTTTGGATTGTACGTCTTCAAACATCTTGTCCACTCGAACAGGAGGTGGGGCCCGCCTATTTTGTGGACTCTCTTCAAATACATCAAATGGAGCTTCAATTTTCTACAAAAGAAAAAACAAGAAGACTGCAAGGTCATACAAGGATCCAAAAAAAGCGAACTTGCATGAAGGATAAGTGAGACAGAACATACAATCCCCTTCGATTCCCCAATTCTTGTCAAGTCTCTAATAAGGCCACGTACGTCACAGCGAGCTGAAAAGTTTACAACAGCCCAGCGCTCTAACGTTGCTGGTTCCACAAATTTCTACTCCCGCAAAGATAAATTTTATAAGAACCACACAAATTAGAGTCAAAATTCACATCAATCTCGACAAGGTCTACGAATCCAGAAAGGAAATACAAGGAAAAAGACAGGGCCAAAAGAACACCTTATTATTAAAATTCCACCTGCCATTCCTTGGAAAGAAATCTTCTCCATTTCCCCCTTTCAACTGTAATAGTAACCTATAGTTAGTCTAAAATCCAGTTCCACTCAAGGTAACAAAATAGGTAACAATTGTTCAAGAAACAAACAGAAAAACGATGTCCTCCCATACTGGAATAAGATATATACCTTTGGAGCTGGGAGCACCCTGCCTTCAACCTGGGTGAAGTTGGTGCTGATTGAAATCCCGCAAGACCGCAACATAGGCTCAGCATCATAATTATTGATTTTAAGAGCCTATCAAAACAGATAAGAACTTAGCACCATGCGAGAGTGAGATCAATGAAGGTTTTTATAAGTTGACACCTACATCACTCAAGACTTTCATCCTTTCTTGAGGTTTTTGCCTTGATTTCTCCACTAGTGAAGATCTTTGAAACGTTGAAAGGGCTTTAGTATAACGTTGCAGGGACACTAAAGAGCAAAGCTGAAAACGAAGCCACAGTTCAAAAAACATAAATCAAAACAGGATCATATGCATTCTTAATCTAAAAGAGAATCATAGAATCCATCATTTCACCTCAAGAGGGAAGTAAGTAGGGCGCTTCGGCTTCCCAACATTTATGCAGGGAAGATCACCCGAATAACGTAACTCTATGTTGCGGGTATTAACAAAGTAATCATAAACAGTCACTTCGATTGTCTGTATTTCCCCATCTTCGTCTTTTCCCTTCTTCAACGAAAAACTACAGCATGCAACAGAGAAAGAGAAGGGGAAATCATAAATCATTTTAAATCTAAACCAATTATCTTACAATACATGCAACTACCGGTAAGTATAACTCTTCCCGTGGAAGTGCAGTACAATTAGAAAAAATATCTATCGGCCTATTTATTGTGGTCACAGGAAAAGGCTTGGTATCAAGGAATCATACGTCTGTTCTTTGCACGTTTTCTCGCTCAACCCAGTTATTTTGTACTCTGTATTTGCAGGATTTGTCTTTATCCTCAAGTTCTTCAGCGTACGTTTGGCCTAATCAAAGCAAGTTACAAAAGATTCAATGGAATTATGAGACAAGAAAAGAAATAAAGAAGATGAAATAAAACCACAAGACCAACATCAACGCAAAAAAATGCTACCTTTGCCCAGTCAATTTGGAAGGGGTCTTTCACATTCTGGTTCGCTATTAGAAAATCCACAACAGGCCCAGGCTGGATTATCATGGTCGTGGACACATCTGAAAGTCACAAAGGAAGATTAGGGATAAAATTGGACAAGAAAGTGCATGTAATGTCTTTTGTGTCCAAATCTACCTATGTTCAGAGACAATCCACCCTGGGTAGTCCTGAAACTTGAGTGGAAGCCCCTGCAGCCAAGGACACCGCCTCCGACGTCTACAAAGTTCTTTGGGTCATTATGGAAGAATGACTGGCGTACGAGGAGGCAGCCCCTGCAATGTGCCACCAGCCTTGTTTAGAAAATGGAAAACACCAGCCTTGTGTAAAATTTCTAAGGACATTAATTGACTTACTGCTTCGAGGCATGTTGTCTCAAGATGATATCCAAAACTCTCAGGGCTTCTTGAGAGTTCTCCGACTCCTGCCCTCGTAGGGCATTTGCTATGGATTGCATCGGGATCTTTGCAGCAAAGCTAATCTCCACCTTGAAAGTCTTGGAGTTGTATGGTCTTCGTTGCCTTTTGCGGTCATCGTTGGGGCTTCCAGGGCTTCGATTACCATTATTCCTGGAGATGCAAATGTGGAAAATCAATAAGAGGGAAAAAAAATACTCCTACATATATATCTAGAAAAGATATCCATACCAACATAGAAAGATTCATAAACAAGGTCTTCTCACCATACCTGCTAGACACAACATCCTCGAGCACAACCGTGAATTCGAGCTTGTTCCTCGGAAGAGGACCTAGCGTAAACAAGCTCTTCTCCCCGTCGTATGCAAAGTCCTTTCCAGCTAGCTCGGTGTCGTAGGTCTCGTGGACTCTGTCAATCACTTTCCTCCCAACCCCCTTTCCATCTACAGGGCGACCATCTTCGTAAAAAAGAGCAACCTGTTTCAGAGGAAAGAATAATCATCACACAAATTTCAGAAACTGAGATAAATTAGTATAAGAAAGTTGAGTACAGAAAACGTACGCTATAATGAAAGAAGTCCCCATTAACGTTGGAGACGTTGACTTTGAAATGGTTGGTAAGCAGGGGAATCTTATTCCCCTTGGATCCCAAGCCACGTCTAGCAATAGGTACACGCACCACCTTTTTCTTGGCAGGAGGTAAAGGAGCTTCCTCAGTTTCTACTTTCAAAGGCACGACATTAGCTGGAACAGGTGGTGGCGGTGGCAAAGATTCTGATTCTTCATTTCCGGAGCCGTTCACTGCCCCATTTCCCTCGTGGGAATCCATAGAGAATCCTGGACTGAAAACAATCAACAGAGAGCTTAATATGTGAACGAGAAAAGTGTCTGCAAAAGTAGTATTGTTAATAAAAAAAAAAGGGTCTGCAAAATCCACAAAATCAAAATTCAGTCCAGTTGTTAAATATGTGAACGAGAAAAGTAGTATTTGTTAATACAGAAGAGAAGTTGCAGACAGCACTGGGTTTCCCCAGGTAACATCTACTAATGAACTACAGTTTCAACTACGAAAAACATTAAGGTTGCACAGAGCAAACTAATCCAGACAAGTCAAAAAACTCTGTTTGCTGTATCCTTTTCCTATTTAGAACAACAGATATCCATGTTTGATTGCAGTTTAAGAACCAACCTTTTATTAGCACTAACGAAGAACTAGTTTGATTGATGATTTGCGAATTTTTTGTTTTCTGACAAGAACTCAGATTTTAGAACACTAAGAGGAGGTTCACCAAAAAACTAACATTCAAAATAAATACAAAAATGAATGACCGTTTAAATCCCCAAGAACAGGATCTGTAGAATTTTGCATATCTGATCCTCAAAGTACAACCAAACACGGATTTTCTGAGAGCTACAAACATAATAATAGAGCATAGAGACCTCAAATTTCAATAAAGCTAGAGTAAAACAAAAGCGAAAGCAGAAAAAGAGCAGAAACCACCACATATCACAAACAGAATAACCTAAACCAATGCGGTAAACATCATGCAGAGTGCATAAATTTATCAAAAAAGCTCGAGAATCAGAGTAAAAAATGGCCAAAAGCATAAAAAATATGCAGAGTGCATAACAAATAAACAAAGATAAACACTACAGAATTCCCTAAAACTCTAAAAAAAAAAAAGGAACAGGAAGGTAAGACAACTAGATTTGGCAAAATCAGAAAAGCCTGACTTCAACCAAAACAAACCTAGACGGAAAAACAAACAGGAAAACACCAAAAATCCACTAACACCACCAAAGCCAGATACAAAAGCAAGAGAACTACTTTTAAACAAAAGCAAAACAGTGAGAGCTCAACATAAACACAACAAGTGTAACAAGAAATAAGCACAATATATAGTAAAGAAACAAGACCCAAAAAGCCTCCTTGAAAGTACAACAGAGAAACAAGCCCCAGAAAGGAATATGGAAGCAAGATAACCAATTTTAGACAAAAGCAAAACAGCCCGACTTCAACCAAAACAAACCGAGAAGAAAAGGGACAGAGAAAAACACGAGACCAAAAGCAAAAGAAATAGTTTTAAATAAAAACAAAACACCAAGAGTTCAACAAAAACACATAAAACAGAGACTTCAGCACATGAAGTCACAAAAAGGGCCATCAAAGCACCCAAAAAAAAAAACACCACATTCTAAGGGCAACAATGTACCTGGACTGTTGAGTAGCACAAGGATGAAATCTCTTTCACAGAAATCTGCAAGCCAAATGGGGAAAAAAAATGTGAACAGACCAGAGAAACATAGATCAAGTTTAAACCTCAATATCAACAACATAAAATGTCAAGACAACATTATTTAAGCCAGACATAGGTTTTGACACAAACTACTTAAGAATGTTCCAGTGTTTCACAGAGTGAAGTTGAAACCAGTGGTTCAAACCAAAGGTATGTCAAGAAACAAAGATAAACAAGAATAAGCAGAGTGTATACTAAGTAGACAAAGATAAACACTAAGAAGGAATAGGAAAGCAAGATAACTAGTTTTAGACAAAATACACAACACTGTGTGAGAAACGCAGAAAAATACGAGAGATTTCCCTAAGACCACCAGAACCAAATACAAAGACATGAAACAGAGCGATTACAGCACATGCAAGTCAAAAAAAAAAAACATTCAAAGGGGAAAAAATGTGGAGATAACAACATGAAAGGCTTAGAAAAACAAACCCTCATGGTAAACAAAAACAGAAACACTTTCAAATAGTGCATTAACACAACGACCAAACTGATTGAACCCAGAAAGATAGCAGTGAATCGGTGATAAAAACTCACAGATGGTGGTGGAATGTGTGAAAATGGCAATGAAAGACGAGAAAACTACATATCCATAGTTTTTTTAGTTTACCTACACTGTTGAGAACTGGTAAAAAACAAAGCTGAAGATTTTCGAAGCAAAACTAAGAGTCAAACAGCAACAACACAAGTGAAATAGACCAATTAAGCGTAGATCAAGCTCAAACACTAAAAACCAACAAGAATATCTTCAACAAAAAAAAAGCAAGAGAGAGACAACATTGCAGACATTTCAACACGAAACGCTTAGAGATACAAACCCTTTTGGTAAACAAAACAGAAACACTTTCAAATAGTGAAGGAACACAGCCACTAAAGAGATTGAAACCAGAAACATCACAGTGAGCAGGTGAGAAATTACACAGATGTTGATCCAGTATTGAAAACCCTAATTCAGCAGAACGTTTTTGTTAATGGATTTTAGAGAGAACTGTTTTTTAGAATTTTAAGGAAAAAACACAGTTTACCACACCAAAAAAAAAAAACACATGAAACAGAGCGATTAGTCAAACAAAAAAAAAACACATTCAAAGGGAAAAATTGTGGAGATTTCATCACAAACCCTCATGGTAAACAAAACAGAAACAGTTTCAAATAGTGCAGATAACACAACCACCAAATAGATTGAACCCGGAAACATAGCAGTGAATAGATGGTAAATACTCACAGATGGTGGTGGAAATGTGTGAAAATGGCCATGAAAGACGAGAAAACTACACATGCATAGATTTTTTTAGTTTACCTAAACTGTTGAGAAACTGGCAAAACACAAAGCTGAAGATTTTAAAAGCAAAGCTGAGAGTCAAACAGCAACAACACAAGTTAAATAGACCAAATAAGCGTAGATCAAGCTCAAACCCTAAAAAATAACAATAATATCTTCGAAAAAACAGCAAGAGAGAGACAACATTGCAGAAATTTCAACACGAAACGCTTAGAGAAACAAACCCTTTTGGTAAACAAAACAGACACTTCCAAATAGTGAAGACACAGCCACTAAAGAACTCTTTTTTTAATTTTTTTTTTTTTTATAAAAACACCCAGAGTTCAACAAAAAAAAAACACATGAAACAGAGCGAACAGCACATGAAAGTCAAACAAACAAAAAACCCACATTCAAAGGTCAAAAAATGCGGAGATTTCAACCCAAAACGCTTAGAAAAACAAACCCTTCTGCTAAACAAAACAGAAACAGTTTCAAATAGTGCAGCTACACAACTACCAAATAGAATGAACCTGGAAACATAGCAGTGAATAGGTGATAAATACTCAGCTATGGTGGCGGAAAGGTGTGAAAATGGCCATGAAAGACAAGAAAACTACACATCCATAGTTTTTTTAGTTTACCTAAACTGTTGAGAACTGGTAAAACACAAAACTGAAGATTTCCGAAGCAAAAAGTGAGAGTCAAACGGCGACAACACAAGTGAAATAGACCAAACAAGTGTAGATCAAGCTCAAACCCTAAAAACCAACAATAATATCTTCAAGAAAACAGCAAGAGAAAGACAACATTGCAGAGATTTCAACAAGAAACAAACCCTTTTGGTACACGAAACAGAAACACTTTCAAAAATTGCAGTAACACAGCCACTAAAGAGATTGAAACCGGAGCAGGTGAGAAAATACTCACAGATGGTGATGGAGAGGGGTTTGAATTTTGAAAACCCTAATTCTGCAGACCTCTGCCCAAGAACAGAGACCTTTTTTTGTCAATGAATTTTAGAGAGAGAGGGGGAGGAGTGAGAGACAGTAGGTGGGGAGTGATGTTGAGCTCATGAAACGGATATGGTCTTTTACTCCGTACTCGGGAGCGCGTGGGAGCAAACGCCACTCCTCTCCCTTACACGTGCCCCGCTAGTACTAACAAGGTTGTTTGGATTCTTTGGAAGGGCGTTATGCGGGATGTTTGGATACAGGGTTATAAGTGATGTTCCACTTCTCCCTTTCCACTTTTTGGTGTTTGGCAAGTTTGGGCAAAACATGTTCCGGCCAAAATGAGTTACTAAAAAGTACCCTCTCCGTCCCAAAATAATGGTTTCTTTTCGGCAGTCGTGTCACTCAAAAAATTATTTATATTTCACAACCTATAATATTTTTTATAATTTCAAAAAATTTGTTTTGTAAAATTAATTGAGATCTATTAATTAAGATCCATATTGGATATAAAAAATACCATAGATTGAAAGTTATAGATAATTTTTTGAGAAGTGTCAAATAGTGAAAATTGACCATTAATTTGGGACGGAGGGAGGGAGGAGCTTTTCCACTTCTCTTTTTCTCATCCTCTTTGGGGAGGCTCCTCAAAAGACTAAAACACCCCCAGTACTTTTTCATAATACCCAAATGTCCATTTGAACATTATCTCCTCTCAGACACTAATCTCTTCTATCTTTCTCCATCGCATAAAACTTTAAAAAAAAATATTTTGATTGAAAAATTATAAACCAGCGGCAACATTATACAAAATTATAAAACTTTAAAAAAATTATAGAAAAATTATTTATCCACATTATACACAATTATAAATAATCAGGGGCAACATGGTAAAAAACCAACCCATCATTTATTTTCATCACATATCTCTCAAACACTACTCATTTTGCAAAATACATTCTTCACATATCATCCAAACACTCCACCAAATTCAAAATACATTCTGGCCAGAATCCAAAAAACCAAAAAGTTCAAAAACTAAAAATGAAAACTCAAAAAATAGGCTCCTAAACAACCCCATAATTTGGGGTTAGACATTTGTAGAGCCCAAGGGTGTTTGGATTTTTTATTTTTCAATTTCCAGTGTGGAAAGATGAATTTTTTTACTTCACGTTTTCTACTTTTTCCATTTTGTTACTTGCATGATTTATTATGCACACATCTTCCAAACACCATTCTTGTTGAAAAAATATATTCCGAGTAATCTGAACAAAACCCTGAAATTGCACAGGGGTGTTTGGGAGGTAAGTTTTTGCATTTTCTATTTCTGCTTTTTAGCTTTTGAGTGTTTGGGAGGAATTACCAAAAATGAGTTTATGGGAAAATAAATTTTTGGTTTTTAAGTTTAGAGAAGAGAAGTGAAATGTAGGAGAGAAGAGCAAGGGTGTTTGGCCCCCTCTTTTTTGCATTCTTATTGGCTTTTTAACTTTTAGATGTTTGGGTTGTGTGAACCAAAATAGGTTTTGAAAAAACTCATTTTTCATTTTTACATTTAGAGAAGAAAATGGAAAAAGAGGCTTTGAGGAGCTTTTTACATTCTCATTTTCCACTTCTAATTTTCATTGGAGCAAGAAAGGCTAAAGTGTTTGGAAGCTTACTTTTCAGCTTTTCATTTTTAATTTTTTGAATTTTTTACATTTTGGATTATGTCAAAATGTGCTTTGAATTTGGGAGGAGCTTTTGGGAGAAATATGCATTTTTTACAAGTAGAGAATGTGAATATAGAATGTGAAAAGGAAATCCATACTTGTTTTTGGCTTTTGACTTGGAAAGCTCAAAATGGAAAACACGTCTTGCAAGAAACTATTTTTGGGGGAAAGCGACTAAACACTCAAAAAAAAAAAAAATTAAAAATGAGATATGTTGTCTCCCAAACACGTTTTTGCAAAAAGCTGTTGTCTCCCAAATATGTTTCCCCTTTTTTGGAAATTATCTTTCCCTAGTTCCTACAAAAATAAATAAATACTCCGTAATCTGTTTATCCACCCAACAAAAAATATATATAGAGAGAGAAAGCAGACCACTGGAGGCTTGAGGCTCGAGCCCCTCAAGATAAATAATTAAGAAACAGAAAATGTGTAATGTTTCAATTATGTAGGCAGGTTTGTTGTTTTCAGTCGTTCTGTGGCTGTTTTTTTATATGTGTAATATTGGTTATGTTATTAATTTATGTAATGTTTTTAATGTTCATCATTTTTTAGGACCAATTTTATTTTTTTATTTTAGGGCAATTATTTCCATTTCACATTATCCATCCATGGAGGCTTATAAAAGAGAGGCCAATCAATTTTGGTGTTTGGTCAATTGCCACTTGTTGCCAATTTTGCCCTCCAATTGGAAATTGCCCCATTGGTTTTCTTGTAA
Organism: Gaultheria prostrata; assembly: GCA_036023075.1. Lineage (NCBI taxonomy): Eukaryota > Viridiplantae > Streptophyta > Magnoliopsida > Ericales > Ericaceae > Gaultheria > Gaultheria prostrata. The sequence continues at coordinate 19,184 of JAXBDA010003775.1, read as the reverse complement.
TTATGCCATAATTCTATGCCCTTTTGGTCTTTTGGCTATGTATGGCTAAATTACGTGAGTCCTTGGAGTTTGTTGCTTTACAGATTTGAGTCTCTAGAGTTTGTTGCTTACGCATTTGAGTCCCTAGAGTTTGTAAACCAAAATACACACGGGCATCACACGCACGAAGCCGTTAAACTAGCTTGTATTAAGTACGAGAAATTGTCAATTACAAAAAAAAAAAATGAAGAGCAGAACCTTTTTTCAAAAAAAAATAAAACTTTTACGGGACATGTTTACAAAAATATTTCCCAAAACGACTTCAAAAAACTTGCTAAAAACAATATCCGTACACATTTTAAATACCATAATGAATAAATAAGGGCACAATAGTAAACAACCAATCCACAACTCATTCTTATCATTATTCTCTCAAACACTACTCATTTTGCAAAATACATTCTGCACATTTCTCCCGGACTCGGGGGTGCTGGTGAGCGTATCCGAGCCGTCCATCTCAACAATCGATGGCAAGATTTTTCCATGAAAGAGTCCAAAAATATTTTGGACTCTTCCATGGAAAAATTTGGGCCGTCCAAAACACTTTTGGACGGCCCGGATGCTCTCACTAGGGGCGCTGTCCAGGGGTCGCTCACCAGGAACCCCTCTTCTCATTTCTCCCAAACACTCTACACAGATTCAAAACATATTCTGACCATAATCCAAAAAGCCAAAAACTAAAAAGTTGAAAATAAAAAACTGAAAAGTAGGCTTCCAAACACAGCATAACTTCTCATTTTTTACTCATCTCATTTTGGTTAAAAAAAGGACCTACAAAATGTATTTTGCACACATCTCTCAAACATTATTGTTATGATTAAATGTATTCTCCACATCTCTCAAACATTTTACAAATTTAATAATAATATAATCTGACCATAATTGAAAAAAAAAATACAAAATGTAAAATGCAAAAAGCAAAAAGCCAAAAAAAAAAAAACACTCCTACTAAACTCACACATACCAATCACACAAATATACAAGTAATTTTATGTGGTTCTCCAAACTCGGTACGTCCATGGGAGAGGAGGAATTTCACTATATACAGTAGGGAAGATACAAACACAATGGAGGAGGAGACACCACTCAACTCACCCTCTCGCTCTGACCCTTACCGGAGCCCCGGCACACTCTACTCCCTCCCGGAGGAAGAGCCCCTCTTGGTCTCTCCGCTCACTCACACCTCTCTCTCTCCCTCCCTCATACAAGGGTGGACGCGCTCGAAGAGTCAGCTGGTTTTTTTAATGATTATCTAAAAAAACCAAAATTACTATCTAATTATAAATTTGTGATTGCATATTAGACTGTTGATACATGCTTTCAGATTCCTCCACAGGGAATAGAATCTGCAGTTTTCATGTCCCAATGATTCTTGTTGAAAAGGTAGTAGGTAATTTATTTATTTTTTATATATTTTCCAGCCTTAAAAGTAGCTTTCAAGGGTAATAATGGGAAGTTGAAATTTCTAAAATATGATAATGATGTCTCCATAAAAAGTTGAATTTATGAAGTTGGACACATAAAAAAAGGACGGAGGGAGTAAAGAAAATTTGACCAAGTTCAACTTTTGAAACAATAAAAAAAAAGAGAGGACTGGGTTAGAGTACTAGGGAGAATTGTGACATAAACCCAATAAACCAAAAAGAGGACCAGGTTAGAAACAAGGGAGAATTGTGACATAAATCCCAAAATGAAACAATACAAACACAACACGATAAACGCAACACGATGCTTTCACCGACTTTTCGCCTCATGCTTCACATGCTCTTGGATGTATACTTCCAGAGTTCCAGTCTTCTAAATATGTTTGTGTGGAAGATACAGAGAGATGGAGACACTAGAGGGAGATAGAAAGAGAAGGAAGTTCAGAGCATTTGAAGCCTCCATTTTTTCCGGTATGCTAATGAAATAGGGTTTTCTTCATGGAGCAGAAATTCCAGCCACACTACATTAATCTTTACTTCTTTTGTGTCTGGATTGTGTATGGAATTCCAAACAGATTCCTTTCAAATTAAAAATCCATGTGTTCACATTTTTCTTGTTTCAAACTTTCAATCATGAATGTACACAGCAGTTCAAAAAAAAAAAAAAATCATGAATATACACAGTTTCGAGTCTGAAAATCATGGTTCAGGTCATGAAATTTACGTTTAGTGCCAGGACAGCCTGACTTCGACAAATATTCTCTCACATGTTTCCCGAACTCAGAATTTTGCAAAACATATGTCGTAGTTGCCTCTATATATTTAATTTCTTGAGTTAATTTCTTACTCGGTGTAGAATACCATAAATAAGGTTTATCGAGCAGCTGTAAATTTACTTTCTTCAGTTCTCCCCTAGCATTTTCCTTTCACATTGTAAGTCACTTCCCAAATGTATTATCCCAACACAACACAGGCAAAGTCATCAAGAGCAACATAGAGAGAAAGTGGGTTCAAAACTTTAAACAGAGCAAAAATTTCTGGGATTGTTCCATGAGAGAGAGAGAGAGAGAGAGAGAGAGAGAGAGAGAGAGAGAGAGAGAGAGAGAGAGAGATTTTGAGTTTAGCAAATACTGTAAAAAAATAATGCTGTTCGCAAATACTGTAAAAAAATAATGCTGTTCTCGGAATCAAATTGACCTCAGAAGACGCATCTGTAAGTTATATATGTACCGGCAGTTTCACTTTTTCGATTGATCTTCACAATTTGCCCTATCTTCAGCCCAAAATATCTAGCAATCGGATCGGTCACCAACATTCGAGGTAGCTGATCCCCACAACAAACATAAGAAACATTTAAAATATCTAAAACTGGAAGGATATGAATCCGAAAACCAAATTACGAGATGCAAGTACCACACAGATATCAGAATCAGTAGTTAGTAGAAATGAAACTCGACAAATAAGTTATGAACTCAAATCCTCTTGCACGGACCATAGAAGGATCAGTCCCTAAGCAAAAGCAACAGGAAAGAGACGAATCGATTATCTTCAAGATCTTGAGAAACCCTTTTTTAACCTTTTTTTTAGCTACAGAGAACAAATTACCACTGGAAACACACTATTAATTATAGAGATCCACAGTTAAACAAACAGGGAAACCTATTTGAAAGTGTGAAGGCAAATTTCATTTCGAAGTGATTATGCTTAGCTGGCATGAACTTTCACTCTTAAAATCAATCTCCAAATTTACAGACCAAAAAATGCCCAAGGCAGAAAATCAATTATTCCATTACCAATGTGTAATTTGATCACAAAAAGCAATTCTTGAAAACGGATTTTGTCCTGAGTGGTCGAGATATCATTGTCTTGGTTGTGTTGGTCCTATGCATAGTTGCTAAAAATCTACAATACGGAATACTATCCTTCCTACGATTCGTACTGTTCCCCCCAAAACTATATGCATCCCACCACGTATCTATTTTATATAGAAATCCCACAACAGTATGACATCTTACGATATAATTGCATATCCTGATACGTAAGAGCACAAGTCGGACCTTATTTCAAGAAGTGGAACCCCAGCCACGTTCCAAACATTTGAAGAAAACCCAACCCCAATCCATTAGGGTTCAAATCAAAGAAAAAAGAACATATGTCAATCATCCTTTGCATCAATCAGATAAGGACTCTTCTTCTCTTCCCTTAACCCAGACACTAGAACGCTTCAATGTATGCAATAGAGTTTCATCCCCCAAACTTCTTTTTTTTATCCATGCAATAGATTTTAAGTCTGTCATTTGGTATGACTATTTCTAAATGAATATTAACTTCTGTTAAACGCATCTTACAATACGGGATACGTATTCCGATATAATTAAACCATATACACATGTATCCCGATTTGAAATCATTGCTCCCATGTCGAAGGTTTGGTCTTTGTATGAAGGGGTGAGTAGAAAACCCAGTGAACCCATCCGACCCAAGGTGTAACGGTCGGTTTTGATTTCTGAAGCGGATGGATTTGGGTCTAAATGATTGAAAAAACATAGAACTCAGTCAGATTTTGGGCTGGAGAAAACCATCAGTGAAACCCGATCCAACAGTATATTCGATGTGAAGTTATAACTTTCTCATATCTTCAGTTCATTAACACGTGGCTCTACTCAATAGAAACCAAGTTGATTTTACTCTCTTACAAATACTAGACGGGAGAAGAATGGGGTTGGTGGTGGTCAACCATCATAGAGGGATGGCGACAGCAAGGCGTGGGTTTTCTTAATAGAGGGATGGCAACAGGAAGACGTGGGTTTTCTTAATCATTTCTCCCATCCGCCTCACCCAGTAAAACCCTATCTCATTCTCTCTTCTTCTCTTGTTCTTCAAATCAGTGTCTTAAACTACGTGCTTAGGCATGCACCTAAGAGCAAAGTGAGGAGCAGTACCTGTCAACTTTCTATGGAAAGAGAAGGGAAGAAACGTAGTACTACCAAACCAAACAAACGTACTTTCTTGTTACTACTACATTGCAAAAGCTTAATGAATACAAGACTAATCAAGGGACTATATAGGCTAACCCTAATAACCCTAGCAAAACCCTAATAACATAAAAGGACAAAATTACCCCAAACAAAAAAGATAAATAACAACTGAAACCCTAACAAACAGAAACCCTAAATTATAATTCCTAAATTATACTTCACCCCCCCACCCAAAACTCATGATGCGAGCATCGTGAGTTTGCCAAGAAAGTAACGAAGCCAAACGGTGCAAGAGGTGTCGAACCAATACCAAAGCCAACGCCAATGCTAGTCTGTGTTGAACCATTGTCTATACCGATACCGATGCCAATAAATTAACAGCTGCAAATCATACTGTGAATCAACTAATGCGAATCAACAACTGCGGAGGTGCTGAACAATGCAAAGCGGTGCAAAACGAGAACAGAACATGCGAATAAGAAGAAGAACCAATGCCGGAGTGCAGACAGAGCTCCGGCAAGGATGCCGGAGTACAGAGAAGTGCCCAAACATACTGGGTTGTACAGATCTGAAGATTACACCACTAAACAAGGCTGTTTGGAGGCTTACGGAGCTCCGACAAGGGTGCCAGAGTGCTGAGGAGTCCCAAAACAGACATATTCAGAGGGTTCAGAGGCAGAAACAGGTCCAAACGACCAAAAACTGCCCAGAAGAGAGACAACGGGGGCTGCCGGAGCTCCGGCGAGGTTCGCCTGAGTCAGGCGAGGCTCCAGCGAGGGTCGCCGGAGTCAGACGAAGGTCCGGCAAGGGTCGCCAGAGGTCAGAATCTGCTGCTTGTGCGAAAAAGAGGCTGAAACATGTCGAGGCTGCTGCTGCGTGCTGTTAACTGATGCTGCTACTGCGTGATGTTGTTGCTGCTGCTGCTAGTTCTGAGAAGAGAGAGGGAATGAGGCTGACTAATGCTCTGATGCAGAAAACAAAGGAGGGACAGGCCGCAGGACTCAAACCCACTATGATACCATGCGACAAACTAAATGAGAGAAGAACTTATATATTTCTGATAATCGGAATACAAAATAATGAAACTATTACATGTTTAAATAGAGAAAAGCTACGCCTAAAAAAGGTAAAGATTACAAGATTTGATCACGATACGATCCCGATTTTGATCACGATATGACCCTGATTTGATCCCAATTTGATCACGATACGATTCCGATTTGATCCGATATACGATCTCGATAAACTCCCTAAAATAGAGGATTGCAATAGGATACTTTCACACCCCCGCTCAAACTCATGATGTGAGCCGGAGAGCATCGTGAGTTTGACAAAGAGATAAGCCAACAGAACCGATGCAAACAGGAGGAAGAACCGATGTCGAACAGATTTCAGCTACATGTAGGACGAAGAACCGATGTTGACCAGATTTCGGCTGCAGATAGGAGCAAGAACGGATGCCAAACAAATTTTGGGGGAGATAGGAGAGATACAGATTTCTCATGTAGATTCATAGTGCCCGGCGGACGGTGACGAGGATTAGGCCGCCCGCCGGAGAACGGATTCCAGCAGGCCTAGAACTTAGGCTCTGATAAACTCCCTAAAATAGAAGATTGCAATAGGATACTTTCACAGTACCTGCGCTTCAATGTGCTAAAGCGAGGCAAGGGTGGTAAAGCGCAGTTGAGGCGCAAAAATCACTCACCTTGGGGCTAAGCGCAACGTGGGCTTAGGCGTCCTTTGTACAAGATCTGTTTTTAATCATAACCATCCAGTTGTGGAAGTCTATCCAACACTTAATGACGCTTTCTTTTTCCTTCAAACTCCTCAGTTCCATAGCAGCACTCAAAGCTTGGCTTGGACTTCTCCATTTGAGTTCAAAGGTTTGCCTTCAAACTCTCCTCTGTTCGCTTGTTTTTTGTCCATACGTCTATTCGGCGATTTTGTCGATCTCTATAGGGGTGCCTTCAAACTCTTTTATATTTACTTGTTTTTTGTCCATGTCTATTCTGCGATTTTGTCAATCTCTATTAACTTCAGGCATGCCTTCAAACTCTTCTCTGTTTGCTTGTTTTTTGTCCATGTTTGTTCTTCTTCTCCTTCTCTCATCCTTTTTTTTTCCATAAATTTCGTTTCTGGATTTTTTTTGGTTGACTCTGGAATTTCGTTTTCTAGTGCGGAGTCGATACGCCACGTGGAAAATTTGATCCCATCTCCTTGGGAGATATTGATGAGATCAATGAATGGTTAGTTGGAAGATGGAGGAAAAGCTCGTGTTTGAAGTTGATGATTTGAATTGGAATGATGTTAATGTAGCTATTACAGTTAGAGCTTGTGTTTGAAGTTGATGATTTGACTTGGAATGATGTTAGTGTAGCTACTTCAATTAAAGCTTGTGTTTGAAGTTGATGATTTGACTTGGAATGATGTTAATGTAGCTACTTCAGTTAAAGATCCTAGCAAGACCACTGATCAACTTTAAAGTCAATGCCACAAATTTCAAAGCCAATCCAAAAAGGTTCTGTAGTGGACCAGATTGGTGGTTCGCCTATGCGGACCGTCCAAATGGGCCCAACTTGGGGAAGGCCCAAGCAACGTGACAGCCCACGCACACAGGCAACCAAACGGATCGCTTGGCCCGGAGCTTTGCGAGCGGACCAAAGTGTTGGTTTGGCAGCCGGGTAGACCGACAGCCACCGGCCAGACATCCAATTGGCCGCACCACCCATCGTCACTTGCCGGTCGAGGGGTTGGCGGGCGGGCAAACCAACAGGCAGTCGGGCCGCTCCGCCCGCCATCATGGGCTAACTGAGGAGTCGGGTGATCAGAGGTCGAGAAGACCAATAGCCACGGCCAGATGGACAATTGAGCCGCTCCTCCCATCGTCATGGGCAGGCCGATGTGTCAGGTCGGGATTGTGACGCATAATGGAGGCAAGAACATGTTGGTACTAAATGATTCCGTTTGGCCACTTGGCACCAGTCTTGGTTTGGCCACGTGGCGCAGTCGCATATCAGGCGACAACATAGTACTCGACAACCGTCATTCGCGACATCACCACGGCACGAGGTCGGCAAGTGCTACCTTTGCCTACAACGCAAGGCACTCCTATAAAGATCCCCTGGATAAACATAAGAGGTATGCCTTTTTCTCCCTCACTAAACTCTGTGATTCCTTCACTCAGGAAGACACTAACTTGGTCATCGAAATGCCTTCCGGCCAACTTCGGCCGGCGGGACACTAACTGGTTGCTTCTCTTGTAGGAACCAAGGGAAGAGGAGGGCAAGCTCCACTCATCTTATCCTTAGAGATCCGAAAGGAGGAGATCCTATCCAACTATCCAAGAGTAAACACCAACCCCATAGATTCGAAGGCACAAATAATCACCTATACAAAGGCGTATAGATGAGGATGATGAATGGGAACAAGTAGAGTGGGAAGATGGAGATTCAAATGAAAGGGAAGTGGAAAATTTGGATGGATATAAATCACATGACGATGAGGAAGAGGAAGAGTTTGGTGATTTGGATGGTTTCTAGGCGTGCATGACTTTCTATATTAGATTGCCAATAGCCTACTATTTACTTTATCACAATTCTAAAGTTGAACATTGCAACATTAGGTTTTTGATTGACAGATGGATAGTTTTTTTTTTTTTCCTAAGATTGTCATTTGAATGTTCCTTATGATGATTGATGGTCTAGCTTTCAGGACTTCCATGTATGTTGTTTCAACTTTCAAGTAAAAGATGTCATGGTATTTGATAATATTAGGTTATTTGGTCACCTGATGAAGTATATTCTACTCTTTTTTCCCAACATGCACTTCAACTTCAATGAGTCGCACGCCTTGCCTCATGCTTCATTACTTAGGCTCGAGGGGCCCTTGGCTCCTTGATGCACCTCGAGCCTTTTAAAACATGTCATCTCTCTTCTGCTTGAATATGTGTTTTCTTTTGGGGTAAAAAAGTTCGTCACCTGAGTAACTCCAAAAAACCCGACGTCAACCCTAGTGACCCAATCGGTTCAGTTTAAACAATACTTCATTCGAAATAGGATAATGATTTCTATAGCCCGTAATAGTCAGATCGCGTGCTTACCCCGAGCATAGTTGTGAAATCATGAATCGAATCAAGAATCGAAAAGGCCTAGTTGGGAATCATGAATTGCCCCGATTCGGTCATGTTTTTTAAAAATGCTTTAAAATGTCTATTTCAAGTTGGAATCAATAAAAGTATTGTTTCAAAAAATAATTAGATGATCTTAGTTGAGAATATAATAAGAATAAAGATTATTTAAAAAAAGAAGGGAATATAATAAGAAAAAATGGTTGTAGTGGACAAAATAAAGCTCATTACACGTATATTATATGGTTAGGAGCATTGGACTTAGAATATAATAAGCATAAATGGTTGTAGACTTGTAGTGGACAAAATAAAGCTCATTTGCCTGTTTACTCTTCTTAATTGATAACACCCAAGTCGGTGGACATGATTTTTGGTGGCTCTTCAGTTCGACGGTCAAAGCTCTCTTCTAATCGATGATCGAAGCTCTGTTTACTCTTCCTAGTTGACGATCGAAGCTCTATTAGTCTGGTCGACCTCTGTTCTATCGGAACCCAGTCAGTAAAAAAAATTTGGTTGACTGCTGAAAACCAAAATTGATCGTCTTATATACATTCTCCAAGGATTTCGACCCTTCGTATGGCAGAAGCAGCAAAAAAAAACTTGAAATTTTCAGTTTATTTCATTTTCGTTGTGAAGAAATCCCAAAATTTTTAGTTTATATGAATCGTACGATTCATGCTATTCAGCGATCCTTGAATTGATTCGTTGATTCCATCCACAATTCTACACCATTTGCGATTCTCAGTATCGGTTCGAATCGATTATACCTTGAATCGAAATGAATCGTACGATTCGAATCGGGAATCGCTCGATTTCGACAACTATGACCAGTCTTTGATTAGAGAAATGCAAACAAGCCTTCAATTCTTAGGTTGAAGTATAGAACTAAACCAAATCAAAATGAACCAACTGAACATACTAATGCCCTAAGGTGTGCAGGGTCCACAGTCGGAACATACTACATTCATTGTTTCATAAATATAAAGTATTCTAATAGTCTTACTATACCGGCAGAAATGTACTATATTGTTAAAAGACAAGACTCCAGTACAAAAATCCATGTTGAAATTGATAAAATAAGAAATGAAGGCCATTCAACACTAACCTGTGGCCTTATGACTTTGTATTTTCCCAACAATTCCTGCACCTCATTCTCAGTGAGCACCTCGTGCTTCGGAACAAGTTCGTGTTCATTGATGTTGACCAGTAACTCTGAGTCCTGTGTTAACAAAGGAAACATATGTGACATTTCTTGCCCTTCCTTTTGCCTTTAGGTCCATTACCATTAAGGGGATGCGTTCACACAGACATACACAGGCATGTATATATAGTGGCCGCTTCCAAGGACACATAAAAAGACACTCCATCTCAGCCCTTGAAACCAATGGCTGAGATGGAGTGTCTTTTTATATATATGTGGACCGGTTCCGGTGACGTAACATTTGACACGAGGATAATTGGAGCCCCACGCTAATAATCGGAGCCGTTCAATTTGTTTATGACATATTTTTAAGAGTACCGGTAAAAAAGAGTACCTGTAAAAATCAACTCATCCGGATAGGTAAGGATTTGATCGACATGATCAATTCATTCAATTTTTATCCTGTCAAATTTAGGGGAAAAAACCGATCAAGCCCTTACCGATATCCGAATGAGTTGATTTTTTTACGGGAACTCTTCAAAACATTTTTTAAACTAATTGAATGGCTCCGATCATTTGCATGAGAATCCAAAATGGGTGTTTTATATTTGGTGTGTCAAATGTTGTGTCAACGGAACCGATATATTACCATAAGTGTGCGTCGCAAAATATATAATAGATAAGTTACAATAAGATATGAAGAATCTAGATTGACATGAACTCAAGAAATCTTTAAAAAATAAGGCAGGAGCACGGTAGGAATCCTCAAGAAACCCTTAAAAACTTCCAATTGAATTAAATACGATTAGTTGTAGAATTACTGTTTTCCAACTTTATATAACATAGTCATACATCAAATTCCGAAATCTTTGAAAACAACATGTTAGAGAGGGTCCAAGAAGTATCAGTCACATTTATTTCTTAGTCAGAGACACCAAAGAAGTGTCGGACACGTTGCAGAAACAGTATCAGACACGTGTTAGAATTAAGATTTCTATTTTCTAATGATGGACACGAAAAAAGAGAGTATTAGATACGCTTCCGAGAGTAACCGCGGAGTGTCGGTGTCCAACACACGCCACCTTCTTTTAAGTGTCCATGATTCTAACGTGAAAATGAATCAATAGTAGCACAACAACTAGCCCAAGGGTTGTACAGGCTACGCAAAACTGAGAGATCAAGATGATACTTTGTCTAGCTAGTGGTGCTACATCAGTCGTAGTAAGTAAAGAGCTCTCAACACAATGCCTAGCTTAAAGTTTAGAGGAAGCTAAATCTAAGCCCACACAGACTAACGATCAATTTAACCAATTTTTATCTAGGAGATACCTTATTGAAGAAAGCTACAAACAGCGCATAATAGGGTCCACCGGCACACATAACATGGACAAGACCAAAAAAATAAGAAGCTGAAATAGCAAGAGAGGTTTCCCAGAAAACCAGCAGCTGCCCTTGCGGCGGTGAGGAAGAAATAAGAAAAATGATATGCCATTCCGAAGTGATTTACTAAACGACTAACAAGCCGTTTCATGGCAGTTCAGTCAACAAAAATATACAAAGTTTCAATGATGAAAAACTCAATACCCAAAAACAATCTGTTGTTGGAGATATTAATTTGCCCTTCATAAATCTAATTGACTTTTATTTACTTAGACTCCGTACGAGGGGGCCAGTACTCACAATACTAAAGAACAATCGTTTCATATGTGAAAAAAAAGTGCATTTGTTGAAGCCGCCCCTGGCTGCAAAGAGGAGCTCAAAGCTAAACATTCAACCATCCAAATACGCAATTATTCCCCGTTAAAACTACTGATCGCACCATCATTCAACTACTATACAAAAAATAAACAGCTACCGCAGAATTAACTTGGGGTCTTTGCTCCTCCAAGACCCATAGAGGATACAACCCTCCAAAACAACAACTACCCTAGAAGTTAAACCGCCAAATTGTAAACCTATGGTCTCATTAACCATTATATGGTACATAGGGTGGGCCTGGTGGCAATTTAGTTCATGGGAAAGGCGTGTTTCACAAGTTAGCTGATGTCATTCTGACAGGGGGAAAAAACGTATACGTGATTCAAAGAATCCAAGCTAACTAAGTACTAATCGCATTCATAATGGAAACAAATTAAGAATATCATAAGTATTTTTCAAGGCAACAACATTTGATAGTGCGATCTCCTTAACTAAAGGAGAAAGATCATGCTAAATAACCATCACCTTGCCTTTAGAATATCAAGAAAGAAATGAGTATCACCTGGAAAGTCTCTATCCGATAATTTTTAGAAGCTTCACTAATGACTAGTTTTGCTTGGGGTGTCAAGCCAAACTGAAGAACCAATATTGCTCTGGAAACATTCAGTGTTTGCATTCGCACAACAGTGTCTTTCAAGACTGAACAGCCAACCTTCTTTGATACTTCAGGAAATGAAACAAAAATCTGCACTAGAAAGCACAACCACACATTGATATTGAGAGAGAGAGAGAGAGAGAGAGAGAGAGAGAGCAAACCAAGAACCCTACGAACAAGAGAAAGCTAAGAAAAACGGACGTACGATACCAAATTAAGTTTCTCATTAACGTCCATACCAATGGGCACCATATTTTTACTTTTCAATATCCTAATCCAAGTAGCAAAGACCCATGCAAGCGCTAAATATTTGTAGGTTACAAGAAAAAAAAATATTTACAAAAAGTAGTACTCGTTCTATTGAAAGAAAAAAGAGATGAAATACTCAGATGTTATATAGTCAACGATTCATCACAACAAGTGATATATCAAAGACGGGAGCTTCAATGTAGAGTCAAAATAACTAACTACATAAACTACAACTGACCATATGAGTTTATTGGCCCAAGCTAAAGGGAGAACTACATAATTTGTCACATGCATACCGTGGAATTCAACTGGTTTGTCAAATAAGCCATGGTTCCTGTGGTTTTCCGATGTGACAACTCCCATATGGTCATACCGATTAAAAATAATTGGACTCCGCGGTAAATAGTTTAGACAAATATTGTGGAAGGAATAAAGAGTATAAAATTTCATTCTGCTTTAATTAGGGACTAAGCGATTGCTTTTATACAGATGGTCTTCAATCCGCTTTCACAACAACAACAACAACAGAACTCATCTAGTCCCCAATCATTGGGAGTATGGGCGGGGGATTGATTGGAGACAGACCTAACCTTTGGCTATATGCACGGAGTTGCTGCTCTCAGAATACCACTGAAACAATAGCCCCCTAAACCTCCAATAACCAAGGAGCCACATGGACGTTTTGCTGCAAAACCATACCCCCAAATCAAAGCCGAAACGCATCAGGGAGGGCAGGCCTAGAGACCCAAATCAATTTTTGTGCTCATTACTATGCTTCCTTCCTCTTTGACAACGGTTTTTTATTCTTCGGACTATAGAAGATGTGACAAAATTGCTTTGCAAAGAGGATCATCTTCCATGTAGAGGACAAACTTCATTCAGTTTTCTCTTATAGTTCTTAACATTAAAATAAGCTAGACTGCTAGACACCAACACAAGTGGAACCTAACTATTAAGTCATGTTACATGATTATACACTCTTTCAACAACTTAAACTCAACCATAGAACATTAACGTTGCAATTGCACAAGAGTAAGCACAGCAACCCTAACACAGTTCCTGACCTTGATGATTCATTTATACAAAGTTACATACACACAAAATGTTCGCCTATTATCAATACATTTATCAATATATGATAACTTAAAGAAATTCAAGTTTCGATTTGAGATCAGTAGGGGATGTCAAACTTAAATAGCTATCCTACAAAATGGTACTCCCTCTGTTCCTAAATGCTAGTCCACCACAAAAAGTCGTGCAATTATTGAATAAAAAACAAAGTACTTGTTGGGCTTGTGAAGCCTGATTCGATTTAGGTCACGCTTGTTCAGGGTTCGACCTAGACAGGGCTATTGAGGTAAGGTTATGTAAAACATAGGTTATAAATAGTACATATACAAAGCAGCCGGTGTAACTTGTACTCTCTTCATTCGAATTACATAGTGGAACTGGCTTGAGCGGTAGATGTACTCAACTACACATTTGGGAAACTACGTATTGGGAAAAGACGTAAAAACCTACATGTCTTTCGTTCTTGTTTTCTTTTCTAGATTGTTTTTCGATCGTTGTGTGCTTGCTGGTATGGTCGATTTCTCAAAAGTACTTCCATTCATAACTTTTTAAACGTTTACGCGTCAATTCAAAAAACTAATTGATATCTTCATTTGGCATAGAAAAGTCCAGAAATTATGCACGTACTTTATTTTTATTCAATTCATACACTTTTCTTAGGGAACTAACAAACGGAGGGGGTATTACAATAGCACGATGCAATGAAACAGAGAAACATATGTATAGATATGTGTGTGTTTGTTGTCGTACCCGATTAGATGCATCGCGTCCATTCTCCACCTGGATAAAGAGATCTTCCCTTTTGACGTTCATTCCGAATCTATCAATGAACTGCTGTTTCGTCATCTTCATCTCGTTTTCATCGACCGAATAACCTCGATCATTCAACATCTGCAACACCGTTCTTCGGATTCTGAAAAGCTTCGTGATTTTTTCTAGCTTTGCGATTTCTTCATCAGTTACAGACATGTTAGAACAATGCCGATTTCTTCCCTTTGAAGCTCTGCGAAGAGAGAGAAATAGAGCGTTAGGTCCAGTACTACAAATTTTCGCTCACTGACAGTGGTAGAGAAAGAAGTGAACCTACAAGTCTATTGCTAGTCACAGAGCAAAAGTGTGAGCGGGAGGGGGTAATGAAAAGTGAAAACACAACAAATTCAACCATTTATATACCTAGGGTTTCCCGGTCTTCTCTTTTCAACTTTTCAGTGAACTAGGGTTTAAGGGTTTTTTTTTTTTTTTTTTTTGAACTGGATAGGGTTTAAGGGTTTTTGCCTTTTTGGTTTTTCTTTTTTTCCCCACCTTTGTTCCTTAGGCTCTGTTTGGTAGCTAGGGAAAAGAAAGGAAAATAAAAGGAGAGGAAAAGAGAAGGAAAATTAAGAGGAAATTTTTTAGTTAAAATAGTTTAGTTAGTTTTTTTTCTCATTTTCCTCCCAACCCAAACAAAGGAAGAGAAAATTTGATTTTGTGTGGCTCCTTCCAACTTTTACTTAGATTGTACTATGAAGATTTAATTCACGGCATTAAATGGCAAAAGAGTAAATAACAGTTCAACAAAAGAGTCTTGTTAAACCAAATTTATTAGACACTTGCCAATTGCCATCCTTTCACATCAGATTTGGTGAAAATATTTGAATAAAACTCAAATTTGATATAGGTTGGGGTAAGAAGTGGATTAGGATTTTGAATGATTTTTACTCAAATTTGAGTTTGAGTTTAACTTTGAGTAAGGAGTGGAGAATCTGGAGATCCTATTACACTCATGATCATTTTCCCTTAACCATATTTCTATTGTGGTTAACGTACTAGTTTGTTTCCGGTAAATGTTAAATCGATTGATGTATGTAACAATAATGACTGCTTTAAAATATGTGCAATCAAGTGATTTAGTCCATTTAACCCATTTAGACAATAAGGGAAACTCGGCCAAAAGCATCGAAAATGTTCGGCACACATTCAATTTTTCCTGAGAGAGATTTTTCCTGGGGAAGAAGAGACCTAAAACAACGTCGTTTTAAGCATTTAACGGAGCCCAAACGTCCAACTCATCATTTCTTGTTAGTTGCCAAACGGATGCAGACGGAAGGGGTATTTTTTTATTATGGAATGGAAGTTTGAGAGTAAAATTGAAAAAATTATAAATTTAAAAGTATGTTTTATATTAAGATCAAAGTTTGGGGGATATTTTGAAATTTTCCCATTTTCCTCTAACAAAATTACCTTTGTAACCAAAGAATATACACTCTCATTACACATCAAATAACTTCACCTTCTCTCGCCCCGTCATAATCACCCTCACTTTTGGCCGTTGTACAAGGAAATTAAATATTTAATACTTTCTACTACTCCAATATTTCCATGCTATTCAAACACCGAGTTTTTTTTTTGGGTAAATTTCACTTACCTCCCCTGAGGTTTCTGACAACAATAGATACCTCCCCTCACGTTTCTGAAATTGCACTTACCTCCCCTGTCAGTCTTGTCGGCTGACTTCTGTTAACGGAAAATGTGAAGTTACTTTTTTACCCTTTCATTTACCTCCCTTGAAGTTTATAATAATAACAAATACCTCCCCTAAAAAATAATTTTTGATTTTTTTTTATTCTTCAACTTTTGATTTTTTTTCCTTTGACTAACAAACCAAATAAAATTAATGAAACATTGAACCAATACGTTATTAACTCTCATAGGTAAACCGAACCCCTATATAGACACACGTGATTTATTTTATTGAGAAGAAATTATTTTTTGTAATAATTTGAAGTATTTGATAACTTAAATAACAGATTAAGATATTCATCTTAGTGAAAAGTGAAAAAATATGCATAAGAGTATTTTTATTTTTATCTAAAATGTGTTGCTCCCTTGTCTTAGACCTCATGATACCCATTAGTTCTTTTTTTTTTTTTAAGCGACAAAGTTGTGCACTAGATTTGTATGTGACTTAGAAAAATTCAAAAAAAAATAAAATTTGAAGCTTAAAAAATAAGAATTTTTTTTACATGCATAATTTAAACCAAATTTATAAATGTGTTTAATTAAAAAAGGAAAACATTGTTTGAAGAATTATCTGTAATTTCTTGTGAAAACTAACTTAAAAATCATAATGTGTTTGCCTATATTTTTCTTAAGATTTAAATTGCTAGTTTTAATTAGATTAATAATTATGATAAAGTTATGAATATTTAACTCGAAAAAAATTCTAGAGGTGTTTTTAGAAGGACCAATGCTCCGATTGTGATTATTAGGGCAAGGATCACGGCTCCACCCAAGCTCAAATGCCATCTCCAACCGCCTTTAGTTTTGGTGAAGTAGTTGAGCATTACTAGTGTAAAGATGTCTGGTTTAGGGTTGGAAAAAAAATTATACGAATTTTTGTTATTCTTTGAAAAAAAAATTGAAGCTTCATGGAAAAGAAAAGAAACCGTAATTCTATTGGATTTATGCCTACATATACATTTGACTTCAAAAGAATAGTATTTGAAGCTTCATGCAAAAGAAAAGAAATCATAATTCTTTTGTACAAGAGTATTTTTATGATTGTTTATTATCACCATTCCTACAAACACAACACCAACCACTTATTTAAAAATAACCCGGTACTTTCTCTTTGTTATGTTTTCTTAAAAAAAAAAAACTGAATGCATACATGTATTTTCATTTTAGCAACAAAAGTTGTGGGAAAGATGTCTGATATATTTGTTGTGATTTGAAGCATTTATGAAAAAGTAGTGGGTGCCTTATTAAGGGGAATCGAGAAAGTAATAAATTTTTTTGCCAAAACTAAAAAATAAATAAAAAAACGTTGGCCCAAAATGTTAAGCATGTATTCTATTTTGTCGTGATATTTGATTATATGTAGAGGTAAATAATTTAGGCATTTAGTTGTGTATTTATTGCATTTTTAGGAATAAAAAAGTGGGTATAAAGGGCAAGAGACATGAGATTAGGGCAAAATAGGAAATCAATCTCCACTTTTCGCTGACCTCACCATTTTCCGTCACCTTCCTAACAGTTGACTAACGGCTGGGGGTTATGTGCAACCGACAACCAAACCATAGGGGAGGTCAATGCAATTTTATAAACGTGAGAGGAGGTATCTGTTGTTGTCAGAAACCTCAGGGGAGGTAAGTGAAATTTACCCTTTTTTTTTATTTGTTTCTCTTCTTTGCATTTCCTATCATTTTTAATTCCATGAAACATGCCCTTTAATGAAAACCCTAGTGTGTTGACATCTCCAGTAAACTCCTCAAGCACTAAAATATATGAAAAAAGAAGAAGAAAAAAACACATTGTGAAGTTTTAAATGCTCCAGTAGTCCCTTCAATGACGGATTTAGGGGGCTAAAACGTGCCCGTAAAACACAGCAGGCCTATTGCGCCTTAAACACTGGTAGCATTCTGAACTCATAAAACTTTTTCACCTCGTTTGGAAGGGTTTTGAGAACCGGTTCTCAAAACTCTTGAAAACCCTTGTTGAAAACCCAAATGGGTTTTTGAGAACTGGTTCTCAAAACCCTTCAAAAAAGAAAAGGGTAGAAATCCATTGGGAAAACCGAACAAGTGAGGGTTTTCGAAACCTGGTTCCGAAAAACCCAAACGAACAAGCCTATGTTCCCAAATTGCTTCCTTTGTAGAGCTTGAACACAGTAGAACAAAATGTGCAAAAAATCAAGTCCAACGGCAAACAGTAAACCCATGATCAAATGACATATTTATTTTTCGAGAATAATATTCTTCAATTAGTGCGTTATTGATGTCCAATAAACTTGATTTTTTAACATATGCTACGATCTAGTCTTTAAACTCTACAAATTGAGCCGTGAGGATATTAGCCCCGTTTTGGAGACACCAACCCACCATCAAACGCCATCTCCAGCATAAGTTTTTGCATGTTTTTTCTTTAAAGAGTCTCTTGGTGCATTATAAAATTTGACTCTTTAAATAGCAAAATGAGATAACCAATTGTGGGTAGCTCAGTTGGCCAGGGCTCTTGCATCTCACTAGGAGGTCGGGAGTTCGAATCTCTCCACTTACGTGTAGGGGCTTTTCCTTTCTTTGTTTCTACCCTGTTTCGGGCTTATTTCTTGTATTGGTCAAGTTGTTGGGCTTTGTTGTCTCGTGGACTCTCACGTGTAGTATCCCGGGTTTGTACTTTGTACTTCGTATGTGATGTAATTGATCTCTTTTCCATCCATTGACAAAAAATTGCAAAATGAGGTAGGAGATAAATTTTGAGGTTACCTGTTGGATGTAATCATACATTAATTGTTGCGCCACAAAAATTCATCATTCAAATCAGAGTAAATTACATTGACCTCCCTTCAGATTAGGGCTGCCAATAAAAACCCGCGAACCGCGAATCCGAACCGAACCGAACCAAACCGTAGGTTTTGGATTAGGTCCGTGGATTAATGGTCCGGACACGGATTGAAAAATTAGAAAACCGTGCTTCGCGGTTCGGTCCATGGATTTTCATAAAAGAACCGTGGATAAACCGAACCGGACCGTGATAATTAATAAATAAATAATATATATATTTGTTGTAATAAAAATTATAATTAAACATATTATTATGAATTTTTTACCATAAAGGGGTGAATGTAGTATAAATAAAAAGTAAAGGGGCAAATGAACTAATGTTAGTGTCTGATTAGTTGTTCCCTTTTCCATTTGCTTTACTCATTTTGGGGTCCAAATCTTTGTTATATTCTTTCTTTAAGCAAATGGTTTGCTTCCTTGTTATATGTAGGGTAGCTAACAGCAGCGAAAGTTCTTTATTTTTTGAGATATAGTTAGTATTC
>JAXBDA010003774.1:5206-32582 GCA_036023075.1 Gaultheria prostrata | reverse complement strand
CATATATTATAATTTATTAAAAATAGGGAGTGTTGTTGGAGTGTTGATAGAAAAAGTGTCAAGTTATAATAGATATATGCACTGTTCACAAACTTTTTTGAGGAGTTATTGTTGGGGTTGCTCTAAGTCTGATTTTGGGGGATTTTGGGGAGTTTGGCTCCCTACTTTAACCCAAAAGTTAAAGTGGGGAGCCTGATATTGATGCTCTTAGAAGAGTAAGCCTTATATTCATACTTGTGCCATACTCCCACTCGTCTAACCCCTTGGAATTAAAAATAATATACTCCCTCCGTCCTAATTTCATAGTCCACTTTCACTTTTTCCATTCTATTTTCAATTGCCTGTATCTTTTAATTTATAATATTTTTTAAGATTTCAAAAATTTTGTTTAATAAAACTAATTGAGATCTATCAAATAAGATCCATATTGCATATACAAAGTCTTATATATTACAAGATATAAATATTTTTTGCATCAAGTTGGAATAGTAACATGGACTATCAATTTGGGACGGAGGGAGTAGCACTTAATTGGAATGAGGTTGGGTTTTCACTACAGTATTTGCAGTATTCTTGATATTTTCACTAATTTTCATGCCTTCTAATGCAAGTCATTCTTCTCACATACATCACGAAAATACCACTTAGACTATACCCACTTTTAACTCTAACTTTAATACTGAAAATACTGGAGTAGAAACTAAAGTAACTTTTGGCTTTTTGACTTTTCGCGGCTTCTTATGTGATGTAGTATAAGAGAATGACTGACTCAATTTTTAAAATAATCTAATTTTTTGATTTTTCTGAATTAATGGAATGGGGCCCACGTGGGGTGCTTAAAAACATTTTCAATGTGCTAACAAGTACTATCATAGGCATCATAGCTAGGCCGGTGGGGTACAAAGAGCATTTGAACTTTTGAAGGAGACATTAATGGTAAAAGAAATAGTAATTTTTTTCTTGCTTCAAGAAAATGGAACATTCACCTTTTTGTACTTTACGTACATGTTCATTGCTTTACTTTGTAGCTTAACAAAAAGTATAGCTAGGAACAAGTGCAACCCTAGAAGTCTATGGGTCAAAGTTATCCGGAGCCGTTCAATGTATGTAATTAAATGTCCTTAGACAAATATAATTGCAGCTGTGTTTAAAGTTGTGTTGGCACGTACCATTGTTGTTAGTTTAATCAAATGATGGTGTTGTGTTAGTGTTATGTTCGTATCATAATTTTTATAGCCGAGATGATTTAGTATGTCTTATTCATGTTGAATGGTACTTAACTAGGCATTGTTAAGGAGTGCCCTAAGATCGATCATTGATATATCTAGAAGGTACAAGAAGATAGATCAAGACATGTTACTAGTGTTCTATCCGGCGCAATATACGATCGGGCAGTGTTACTAGGCCTACTCGAATGTACCACAATAGTCTAGTTTGATGATCTCAATCATTTATCTTCATGTCTCTTATTCGTCTTCTTGTCTCTTAGGTGTCTGTAGTTTGACAATCATATAAATTCAATATATAACCACGGGCCATTCATTGTTAATTGAACAAATTTGATGAATTCGTATATGTGGCTACAACTATCAATGTCTGATCAACTATCAACTATCAAGACTCTTTACGGATGATCTGTGCACTTGATACTGAACCATAAATGATTTAGATCATCAAAATTGACCTTATGGTGAGCTCAAAATAAAGAATCAACATCACCGTCCAAGCTGGCCCGGAGCAAAAATGTTAGGATACAGAAAAAATACCCCCGGAAATGTTTAGGAAAGATAAATGAATTAATGGTTCAGATTCAAAGTGATGTGAATCTCAACTATTAATTTTTCTTTTCTGGAAATTTTCGGGAATTTTTTTCATGTACCCTACAAACCCTCGGGGCCTAAGAAAAGTTGTTCCCTTTTTCATGAAAACAAACATGATTCTTAAAGCACATTATTAGTGCTAATGATTGTGTGTTAGAGGTTCAAGGTAAAAGTGAGCAAGAAAAAAAATCAAGTTTTTTTTTTTTATGTTAATCCATAGAAGAGAGATCAATTACATCACATATAAGTATAAAGTACCAACCAGGGACACTACATGTGAGAGCCCACGAGACAACCAAGCCCAACAACTTAACCAATATAAGAAATAAGGCCGTTATAGGGTAGAAACAGCAAAAGAAACAAGGGCAAATTCCAAGCCACCCCCACTTTTTGTGGGGGCTTCCATCCAAATCCCATTTTGTATTTCGCTCCCAAATAAGCCCAGACGCGCGTGAGCCGTCCGCTCCTCCCTTCTTTTCCGTGCCTGGCCCACCTTATTAATTCTTTTCGGTACAGTACAATCACACTCCCCCCCCCGCGCTCTCATGCACCTGTTCAATCAAGGCAACAAAAAAAAAAAAAAAGCAAAAAGGCTAGAATTACATTGCTTTACTCTCTTTCTCTCTCTTCTCTCTCTCTCTCTCCACTGCCACACATTAAATTTCTCTCTCCCTCTCTTTCCTTTTTATTTTTAAAAGTTTAAATATTTATAACTTTTAATTTATATATCCAATTTTGAAAAAAAATATTTTAAAAACGTACTCGATGATATCTATCAAACAAGACCCATATTTAATATGAAATTATGTATAAAAAATGTATTGTACATATTTGTGTATTGAATATAAAATTACTCTATCATATTAGTGTTTTTTTAGAGATATTTCTTATTTGTTCAATGCAGAGAGTTATTTTTTACAGATATTTTTTATCTGTTTAATATAGATATAAAAATAATATTTTTGACAGATATTTTTGACAAATATTTTTTATCTGTTCAACTCAGAGAGTTTTTTTGACAGATATTTTTTATCTGTTTGTCCTTGTGCGTTACATTTTGATTTTATTTGTACATATATTAGCCAAAATAGTTTATCTGTTGAGTTATTGTGGCTTATATGTTGTTTCCTATGGATTATGTGTTGGTTATTGTGGTTTATATGTTATTTTTTATGATTTATCTGTTGCTTTTGACAGATATTTTTTTGTTATTTTTTACAGGTATTTCTTATTTGTTCAATGTAGAGAGTGTGTGAATTATTTAGAAAGAGGTATAAATTCTTAATTAATGGGTATAAAATAATTTTTTTCTATGTACATTATTTCATATTCACAATGAATCTTGTTTGAAAAATCTCATCGAGTAGATTTCAAATATATAATTTTTACAAAAAATAAATGTGTAACAAAAATTATTTTATTTTGAATCTAAAATAAAAAAGAGAGAGAGAGAGAGTCTGTGAGTGTTTCAATAAAGTGATAGTGGCATGTCAATAATAAAGCTACAGGAACATTTGCATTTGCAAGACCATCTCCCTGTACCCATATAACCGAAAAGGTGGGGAAGAAAGAGAGAAAAATTCTCATTCGTGCGTGCAAAGGACTTAAGCGGAATGTGTGTGACATGGGGTGGGCTTGGACGGAAAGATGCTGACAAAAGGGGACCGGCCTGTCACGGCCCCTTTTCAAGAAACAAAGAAAGGAAAAGCTCCTGCACGCAGATAGAGAGATTCGAACTCCCTGACCTCCTAATGAGATGCAAGAGTCCTGGGCAACTGAGTGAGCCCCAGTTGGTTAAGAAAAAAAAAATTTAACTTAATTCTCCACATTTCTTCAAAGGTTGAATTTTCATCTGCCCTTCGTGGAATCAATGCTATTCTCTCCACAAATATTTTCTTCTTTCTCCGGCGCCTACCTGAAATTCATATCTTTTTTGTAAACTTCATGTGCCTCAATTTGAGTCCTTGTAATGAAAAGTGATACCATTAATCTGACAATATTTTGAAAAGTTGATTGAAAATTAAAGTTTAGTGAGTTTGGCAAGTTATGACTTTGTGCTTCTTCTAAGTGATAAAATAATTCAAATTTGGTCCCTCCATTTTAATTTATTTTAAGAACGTCGGTAAGATCTGAGTCAGATTGATAAAATTTTCAAAAAGTTGTAATGACATTCAAGGTAAGAAGCTAAAAGTGTAACCTTTTGGGGAATGTTGTGAAAATTGGATGTGAAAACAAATATGTATGAGAAGAGAATCATGCATATATGTTAGGGGAATCCAAAATGTGAAAGGCATCTGTCTAGAACATGCACGTTTGTAATTTGTTAGATAAATGAGGTGGATTTGGATTGGTTATTCGCAGGAAGTTTCTAAATATCTATGGCCAGCCGATACCAGCCGGTCGATACGGAACGGAATGGGGGACATTTTTGATACCCATGTTTTTAGGTTTATCGTTGTTGGATCGACGTAGCTAGGTTGATACATGGGGGTATCACTTGTACTGATGCCTGATGTTGTGCGCAATTTAGAGTCGTCAATTTAATTAGTTTTACAATTTGACAGTGAATATAGGGTTACTAAACAAACCAAGCTATTATTTAATTACCAAAAAAAAATAAATCAAGCGATTAATTAAAGTTCAGGGTTATGTTCTGCTTGTTTGAGATTGGTTTGTTACATAATTAGCCAAACACGTTTCAATATTTTTTGAAGCTCCTAAGCTTGAACAAGGTATTTCTTGTTCAGTTTATGAAATTTTACAAAGTTCAAACCTCTTGAGATTAATTGAAGCTTGTTTGAGATCAATTTTCGCCTGAAAAGCTTGAACATGTTTTTGAAGCTCGTTAAGGTATGAAATCAAGCTTGAACAATCCACTAGTCGACTTGTTATCCAACCTAAATGGATGGTGGGTAATATATGACATCATATCTCACGAAAATAGTAGGGGAGGGAATAGTTTGAACATGACTCGAACTCAATACCACATTAGAGGGTTTGGGTTGACTCTTTTTTAAAACAACCACGAAAATAACATAATCTGAGCTATTGATTGCAAATATGGATGACTCAAATGGATTGGTAGGCCCGCCATCCCTAAGGGACAGTAGAGCTCCCCGGGTTACTCCAAAACATCTTATAAAACCTGTTTTGGAAAGCATCAGTTTAAAAGGCTGTTTTGCACATGGAAGGTTTAATGGTGATCCTAATGCTCTACGCAAGTTGATTCCCAAATGCATAATGTCTTACTAGTGTTTGGAAACCATTCCTGTACTTTGAGATTTTTTTTCAAAAAAATGTCATTTGTTTTGTACCTGATTTAGGAGGTGATTCATTGTATCTAATTGTAGTTTGTGTGAGTCATCGTACTTCTTTGGAATTTGGTGTGTTTATATTCTCCATTAGCATACGAATACAATGTACATTATTCTTCAGGTAGTGATAATAATCCGATGATCAGTACCTATCGTACCTCAAAAAGTTTTTTGTCTGGAGCTCGATTTTCATCCACATGCTATTAATTCTTAGGTTGAATCACTCCATAAGTGGGTTCAGTCCACATTAGTTGGCCTTCCGACAGTGAATGGTGAATTAATCTCATTTTAGTCAGTCTATCGAGTCAATTACTATAAAAAAATATTCATATTCTTCACACTAGTGCCATTTGTAGTGGTTCTCCACCTTGAGATCATAAACCTAATTCCTCTGTCACACATACCTTTCATAGCCTTGATTTTATTGTTGCTATGAGCCAGTGATCCCATGGACTTGTTTCTTGTTACCTTTCAAACTACATTTGTGGATCTTGAATTTATCATAGGGAAAAAATACAGTGAAAAGAACATAATGCAAGAAATTAAGGTTGAGAAAACATATTCCAACGCTCTTCCATAAGGTTGAAACTGGTGTAAGCTGTGAACGTAACTTTTAACTCTTTCTTCATTGATACACATTACATAGTGAAAATTGATACGAGTTGCACCTAAAAACAGGTTGGGAAACCAACTAAAATCTCTATGTCTGCGTTCTTGATTATCTCTGTGAGTTGGTTGTTCGTTGATTTGGCCAAATCTCCAACGTGCACCTAACGTGGTACCCGTAGTGCCCTATCACAGCCATCCAATAGTATTTTCATTGGAACTCTTTGCTAGAAGAGTTCATTTAAAATCCTGACCATTGAAGAGTTTATTTACAATCTGAACCATTCAAAACACTTGTGGACGGCTAGGATGCTCAAACGGGTACACCACTTGATACTCGTTCGGCACTGAAAAATTCTCATACAGTAGGGAAACAATGTCCATATATATTACTATCATCCCAACCCTTATAGCACAATTATTACAGTAGTTCCTGCAATCCGACTCCCCCTCACCATTTCTGTTTTTTCATAAAAAAGAAAAGCATAAAAATCAAAATTACAAAAAAGAAGCTTAAGTATGGAAAATCTCTGATAAGCCGTCTCCGATACATAAAAGCTCAAATTGCAGAGCCTAGAGCTTCACCATTAGAGCCCAAAACAACCCTGCTGCACTTAAATTTTGAATAGAAGCTTAGCTGCAGACAAATAGACCCAAACATGTGCTGAAGTGAATGCTAGTTTGTGCAGTCAAAACCATGGCAAATAGATACCCATATCACCAAGACAAGGAGGAGTAGGATTCCGAGAACGACCAACTTTATTTTCATATTTTGGTACCACATCTTCCGCCGGATCTGTGTACCTTGTTTCTTGAATTGTTGGGCCTGAAAAGATCAAGAATAGTGGCAGCTGTTGATTTCTCTGTTTGCAATAGAAAATTATTGCTGAAAGTCAGATGTGGCTCAACCTACCGATTCACGAAGATCATGTGCCTTATCGTTGAGAATGGTTAGGTTTTCCCCCCTGTCAATAGCCTGAAAAATGCACATTGGGTAAAATAAACATGCAAAATTGTATTGCTTGATAGTAATTCCTATTAGTGATCCAATCAGTACAAGGAACTTTGAATTCAGTCAAAACTCAAAAGTTTCAACCAGAAGCGAAGAACAACGTGGAGTTGCATACAGATAAACAAGCACAGTACAGTGCTAAAAGTAAAACAGTTGACAAGGAAGCACTTATTTTAAGTTAATCGTGCACTGATCAGTAATAACGCACATTTTTATGGCTTTGCCTTCACAATGGTTGTAGAATCACTATGCACTATCTGTCCAAGACATAACTTGATCGATTGAGGTAACACAAAATACACCCTCATGTGCCAAAAGATTGTGTCATTTACTGAAATCGAATTTAACAATCCCACCCAAGGCCCTATTGAACTGCACCCTAAATCAGGGACATTGAAATGGTTGAAGCAATTGAATTTTCAAGAGTAGTGAGTGAGAAGCTTCCACACTTATGAATTTGGTCTTCAAGATAACCAAGTAAAGCAGACTTTGCAACCAAATTCTGCTTTCAATTCGAGAAAGGGAATGTGGAGGATAGACCGAGGGGAAAAATGTAGGGTATAGCATTCAAGAGAAAAAGGGCCCAACACAACATCAAGATTCATGTAAACAAGCCCAGACATTTTGACAATGGACAAGTTAATTCGTGGTGCAAAATTTGAAACGAAAAGCTTGAGTAGTAAAAAATTGGGGAAAGACATTGGTTATAATTCCCCATCCAAAGATACATTCAAATACAGTTGAACTGCTGCCTCTTTTTTAATCCGTTTTCTGGGTTGAGGTTTAAGGTATAGAAAGAGCATATTCCAGTAAGGGTGTTTATTGTTCCCAACCTTCAGTACTTACCACTTATGTTGCATGTACTCAGGTACAAATGTCAGGTGTAGGTACGTGTTTAAGTACTGGATCCATCCAATTTTCATTTCAACGATACAGGGACATGCCAGAAAATCTTAAATCCATTTAATATAAAATTGCTATTTTATAGCTCAAATAGTGTTTACCAGTTGTCTTAGCTGAGTGTTGAGTGTCTGAAGCAGGAACTTTACAGATTCTGGAGGAACCATGAACCGTTGTTTAATTTATGAGATGCCCTGCCCTAAACTTATAAACTGAAGGGAAAAATGTAAATAAATGGTTGCCAATGTGTGTAGGGGCTCCAAGGACATTAACAATCAATTAAAACTTCATATTAGGAACTCAAACAGAAAAGACTAAAGATAGTGTGTTCCATGTAACAGGTAAAAGATGGGTCATGATCGGTGATAAAAAAAACTAGACAAGAATGCAAATGTGTGAAGAGAGACACTTCTCCAAGAAGCGACAAATGAACATTTACTCAACCACCCAGCATTTGTTTTCTTTTCCAAAGGGTTTGTCTCACCTTGTCGATATTTTCCAACATAATGCTTTTAACTTCTGAGACTTGGGCTTTCACTTTTAGTAGCTTTTCAATCTCTTCAGCATGGTCAATTATGTATTGCATGTGCTCTTTCATAATTGGGCTGTACATTCAAAAGATATTCATTTAGTTCATTTCAGTATATCATCTGAAATCAGATAATCAGTATATCATCTGGCAACATAATTAAAATACCCAAACTCCTTGTTGAGACTTTTAGCAGCAGCTGTATCTGCTTTACCACCGCCATATCTTTTCTTGAAGTCTGCCTTCATACGTTCCAAAAAAGCAATAGAAATCTGCTTCCCGACAGAATCTTTAGCAACGACGCAATAAGCTGCAAAACCCAACATGCACCATTCAAGCAGAGGAACCAGACTCTCGGAAGCCAATTGATTGTGGCACATTATAAACAGAGTCGAAGAAACATCAGCAAAGAACTATATTGCCTTTATAGACTTAAAGCTACAATGTGTTTTTTCTTTTTTCCTTTCTGTCCACTTCTTTGCAATCCAATTATAAACAATAAAAGTAATCCTCATAGAATATAAGTGAAACTGCTTTCATAACCACCCAATGTACTAAGCCGACCAACATTACTTAAGGTTCACTTCCAAAGCCAAATTTGACAAGCTACAATAGCATGCCAGCTCCAATTGTCTGAAGGCCATCTCCACGTATCCTCTTATTTCCTCAAACAATGCCAAATGGGAATGCCATTTGTCAGCCCAATATGAAAAGGAAGAGAAATAGAGTGAGGCGGGGAAATTAAGCACTGCCTAGTGCCTTGTGCCAGATTTGGCACATTAATTGGCAGCACCAATTTTGGCAGGCCATTGAAGCTTGTATTTTTTCTTAGAACTGCAACCCACCAGAGTTGCTCTTAAGTCTTAACCTTCCTTTTCTTTCTATGATAACCACATTAAATTTATTAAGTCCCGTGTCCTAGCATTTCTCGAAGTCTGGAGCATGTCCTTTCTTTACAAGAATAGTCAGTTATCTCAGTTGCTCAGGGCCGAATCATACTACTTGGTTTCTATTGTAAAACTAATTAACACTGATCGGTGCTACTTCCACCATCTCATGAAAGTACCAATTTTCAAAACCATCCATCACAGTTTTAGTGTGCCATACCAGCCAGCCACAATCCAGCCCCTAAGATATGCCTAAATAACAACATAACTTATATTTGTTTAAGGGACCACAGCAACAAAATTTGTAACAGATCAAATCCTTTATGTGCAAATGTCAATCCTTCTCCAATTGGTAAAATAGAATGAAACAGAATCATGCTCAATCAGCTAGTACTAAACATACTAAACAAAATCAGGCTCAATCAGCTATTCATTTACCGCAGAACCAAGAACAACAGACAACATCATAACTTCCGAAACCAACCTTGGTTTTTCACTTTTTCCCTCCATTTTTTCGCAAGGTTTCTTAGCAACCGAACAGAAATGATCATGATTTGGTTAGGGATCACACAAGTATTAAAATCCTCAATTATGAAAATTTCATTCCTTGTGCAACTTAAATGAGTACAGTAATTTAATAATCGGGATTATATAATCCAGTCATAGAACAATCAAGGCAAGTTTCCGCGTAACACTAACAATAGCATAAATAACATGTTTCCCATCCAAACAAAAAAACATATATTAAACTGCGAGAAAACAAACATAAAAAGCCAGCCCTATTCATAATAGAGACTGAATAGAATACAAGAAAACAAAATCTGCTATTTCACTTGGTTGAGCTGAGCTATCAGCTATACCCTTCCCCCACAATACCCTTCTCCCACAACCAGAAAAACAACATCAAAGATCCAAAGCCCAACCTTTTCTCTCACTTTTTCCCCTCTTTACTAGATTTCCTAGCAAACAAACAGAGTCAATCCCAAATAAAATACAACACAGAATACACCCTATCTACACTCCCCAAGTCTTAGGGTTTTAGCACCCAAACAATGTAAAGACACCAACTTTATTCAACAAAGTTCAGATCCAACCACTTCCACTACAACTTGAACAGGAACCCATATGTTTGATAAAAAATACACCGAAAACGTAGAGATCGGGCAGAGAAATCGAGAATTTTTTGCTTTTCTTAAAGATGACTAGGTCCAACAATCAAGGAAGGTCATATATAACAACATCAATATAAAATAGCAATTCCCTTATTCAAATAAACCAATATGTACCATAAGTCTGATTAAAATACAGCCAACTGAGTTGGTTGAGTAGACGTATCCACTATTCAATCCTCACGGAAGGAAACAACAATTATCATATCAGAGCCAAAACCCAGATTTTCTTTCTTCCTCACTAGTTTTCTTATCAACGCAAAGCAGCACACTGCACACAACACACCATACTAGTCTTAAGCTAACAAGCTTTTAGCTCTTCCTATAACATAAAGACTGGATAAAATACAAGTATACTACTACTTGAATTGATTTGTCAGCTTCTCAAATCTCCTAAAGAAACAAAGAATAACATAAGTAAAAGCCAAAATCCAGATTTTGTTTTTTCCTCACTAGGGCTATTAGTAATCAAACATCATCAATCCCACCAAGAACAAAGCAGCACATACCGCACCATATCTAGACTTGGCTTTTAGCTCTTATGACTTGAGAACTAGTTATAGCCCCTTTGGATGGAGAGATTTAGTGAGAAAAGAAAAGAAAGGGATATGGTTTCTAGCCAAATAACTCATTTGGATTGAGTATTTTCATGAGAATTGGAGAGAAAAATAAAAAAATGAAATGTTTTGATTGGCTCTGCCCTTTTCTAACCCAATCTCACCAAAAATGGTGAGATTTGGTGAGGAAGGCCTTCCCTTTCTCTTCTCTCCCTTTCTCACCATCCAAAGGGCTTGTTAAAATACAACTAATTCAGATGGTTGAGTTGACTTATCAGCTATTCAATTCTCCCAAGCGGAAACAACAATTATCATACACGGCTATACGAGCAAAAACCCAGATTTTGTTCTTCCTCACTAGTTTTCTTAACCAAAGAGCATCAATTCCAACAAAGCAGCTCATACCACAACATATCCAGTCAGAGGCTTTTAGCTCTTATAGCTTAAGACTGAATGCAATACAAGTACTTATCAGCTATGCCCCAAACCCCACCGGGAAACTGAGATAATCATATAAGAGCCAAAACCCAGATTTTGTTTCTTCCTCACCAGTATTCTTAGCAACCCAACAGCATCAATCCTACTAAGAACAATGCAGCACACACCACACCAACCAAGTAAAGACTCTAACTTTAGGCGAACAAAGTAAAGACTCTAACTTTAGGCAAACAAAGTAAAGACTCCATCTTTAGGCAAACAAAGTAAAGACTCCATCTTTAGGCTTTAGTTCCTAAAACTAAGAAAAAACTCCAACTTTACCCCAATAAAAACTTCAGATCCAACCACTTACACCATGAATTGAACTAAACAAAACCCATGTGTAATTGCCCATAAAATGCAGCAAAATCAAAAAGATCAGGCGGTAAAATTAGAAACTTTACCGTAACCATCCTCGACGAGGAAGTTGAAGGTGTGGTGGTCGCAGTTGTAAGTGAATCTGTTGTTGGACGACGGAAGTCTCTGGAGGCACTGAGTTGCAATAGCTGGAAAATTCCCAGTGAACTCGGTGAACTCGGCCAACACCATTGTCCCCCGAGCCACGAAGCTGTATATAAACGATTCCTGACCCATCTCCCCCTGGACTCAGTGAGTCGAGTTGGGATTTCCGGCGACGGGAATGTAGAGCCCAATAGACACAGAGAGAGCTCTGTTCAGGTTTTCTCAGCTTGGCTTTTTCTTTAAGGCTTTGTTTGGCTTTTCTTCTTACTTTGCGGCGAAGTTAGCTTTCCGTCCTTTTAGTATTTCCCATTCAAAGTGACAATATGCAGTTTGCGAAAAAATATAGTACTATTGACTGCTTGCCCTAAAACCCACCGAATCATTGTGATAATTTGATTTTTACCCTCCCAAGTTGATATTTATATTCCTGTTTTTTAATGAAACTTTTACATATTAAAATTTCACTCAAAGACAAAAAAAGAGGTGTATATATCAATTTGAAAGGTGTGGAAATCAAGAAGAATTTTTTCGGTGCCGGACGAGTACCGCCACATGGTATCAGTCGCGCATCCGAGCAGTCTAAATAAATTTGGACCGTCTAAAATACGGCTTCGATGCGCTGACGGGTACCACGCGGCGGTACTCGTCCGACACATAAAATTTTCTCGTGGAATTCACTCCCCATCATTATTTGGCAACTTGGCGGAGGGTTTTTTTTTATTTTATTAATTCAAGGAGTAGGTTTAATTTATGTGCACCTTAATTAATCGGTGAAGAGCTAATCTTATCGTCACATGGTACCTGTCCGGCGCACAAAATTTCTCGTGGAAATCACTCCCCATTAGTATTATTTATAATTCAAGCGATAAGTTCAATTTATGTGCACCTTAATTAATCCGTGAAGAGCTAATTTTATCGCCCACGAACAGAAAGTCTGATGAAAGTTAGAGTCTGAAAACAGCTTCATGTGAATGCCCAACTTGGAGGGGGATAATCTTCCCTCCATATCCCTGTCTTGATCTCCCAAGCTCTACTTTTGATATATTAGCTGAATTATTCATCTGAAATATTCAGCTAATATTATCCGTGGAAATTGATTGGGTGTTCATAGATAAGTGAATGACCAGTATTTACTTTGTAAAGTTACAATAAACAAGAATGTTTTTACTTGCAGGGTTGCGAATTAATCGGATTGAATCATTGATTTGGGGTTCAGGGTGCTGCCCTTAAAATTTTTGGTTGCAGGAATCAAGATATGGATTACAAAAGAGAGCTTAATTCACCCCAGAGGAGGAACGTAGATATGAATTTAGCTACCACTTGAATTCGACTTACGTTCGATTTGGTACAAATCCTTTCGGAATCAATTTAAAAAAAAAAAAAATCAAGAAGTAATGTTTTTTTTTTTTTTTGTACCTCGTTATCGTTTGATCAAGTTCGAACAATTTAATATTGAGCTCAATAAGTACATAATGGATACTTGTATATCGTGTTCGGCTAGATTAAAACTCGATTAATATTCTTGAATAAAATTAAGTATAGATTTGGTAATAAGGGCTTAGGAAGTGGAGGAATGACTATTTTTCTACTACTATTTCTTAGGAGTTTTGTATGCCTCACTTTGACAATTGACCAAGGAAAGAAAGGTATAAACTGAGAGACAATGATTCGATTTAAGCGGCAATGATTTATTCCAATAGCAATTCACCATTGAGCCGTGGATTATAATGTAAAGTATCAAATGCTGCATTAAGGTATACTGAAATGTGAAAACTGTGTAATAATTGGTGTTGCAATCATCACAAAGGATTTCAATAATTTAGTTTCTTATTGTATATTTGTATGTATAAGATATATTTCAGGGTGCACAACTGCTCGCTAGTCAATATAACCTAATTTTTTTAGAGTTTGTGATATATATTTAGGCTCATCAGTTTTGGCTAGGTTGAGTTTATAATTCTATTTAGTAAATGTGTTGGCAGTGGCGACATCAGTAGTTTGGAAGCGTGGGGTCATTCATAAAATCAACGTAAATCATCTAAATTAAACACTAGATCTGCGAGAGCGAGAACTCCAATCGACTACCCAACAAGCGGACGAAGAGAGATAACGGAGGGGTGAAGACTGATTTTTTTGGATACAACTATTAATGGCAATGCCCTTTGACGTTACGTGGGGGCCCATGTATGTGTAGGTTCCACTCCATATGAGAGTGACGTTACAAATAACCGTTGTATTGAAAATTTATGTTGAAGACTAAAGAGGAGTTGTATTTTAGCCATTTGATTTGTATTCTGTTTGTTAACAATTACTGAATTTCAAGAGTAGAAAATTATCTTGTGTAGTTTTAAAGATTACTAAAAAATTGTCTAGTGCGGTGTCAACATCGAATTTTAATGGAGTCATTTACAAATTAAAAGAAATTTTTTAATACAGTAACAACAAAATATTTTTTCTCCGTGGAGTCGCCTGACCCCACTAATTTCCATGTGGCGTCGCTACTGTGTGTTGGGCTTGTATCTCTAAAAAAGCCCTGTTAGGCTCATATAAAATAATTATACTGACGTTCAATTTTTTTTTGAACGGCATCATAAATGAGTAATAAGGAAAGAAAGTCACTACCATTGTTATATACACATACTGCCCCTTTTTTTTGAAAGCATAAATACATACCTTCAATTGTCCTTGAACGTGAGAGTGGATAAGAAATTTGGGAGTGAAGGATATGACACAGGAAAAAGTTTCCAATATGGTCCTCCATCCACAGTGACGGAGGGAAATGGGGAGCAGTGTGGGCCCGTGCCCACACTGAATTTTTGAAGTAATTTTTTTTTTAGTTTAAGTAATATTTGGTAACCTCATAAATGGAAAATAGTTGTGTGATTCTCGGACACTATTAAATAGTTTCTTAACACCTTTCTCCATTACATATTAATCTGAGGCTCAATTCTAAATATATGATTTTCAACTAAATACTCTTATGTGATGAACAAGGATGTTAGGGCATCACGTTAATAGTGCTTCACGACCACTAAATAATTATAACTATTTATGACTAAGCCTTCATTCACTCAATTTTAATCTTATAACTATCACGTGTTTGCATAATTATAATTACTATCTTGTCTCAAAATGCAAGTGAATTCGGACTTTTTTCACCTTTTTCCTTCTCTTTTTTCTTACGTACTCTTCTTAACTTTACTATCAACAACTTGTAAAAGAAAATTTACTTATTTTACCCGTGAAAATGATTATGGAAACTACAAATTTGTTTGAAAAATATGATTATTTTATTTATTTTTCTTCGTAGCTACTTTAAGATAATGTGGGAGTAAATTTTTTTTTTTTAAACAAATATCTTGAAGAAATTGTACATGTAAAAATTAATCATGTGTTTTAGAATCTTAAAAAGAAATAGATTATTGTGTTTTTTTTTTAAAAAACATGTGTTAGATTTTGTGCCCAGACCCCACAAAAACATGTGTTACTCTCTCCGTCCCAAAATAATACTAGTCTATTTTGGGATTGCATGTCATTTTCAATGGCTTATATATTTTAATGTGAACCTCAAAAAAATATTTATTATAGATCTTGTTTGATAGATCTCATTGAAAACTTTTATTACGGTGCAAAAAAAAATTCAAAAATTATTTCGAAAAATATATTTTTTAGTTTAAAAATTACACATAATTTCAAAGTGGACTATCAATTTGGGACGGTGGGGGCAGTTTCTGGTTACTCCACTGTCTATTCTCGTTGAGTTTTGTCAAGACAGTATTACAGTGTTCAGAAAGCCACGGCTTCAGGCCCAGGGAAACGAGCAAGAACACGGGCTCAATTATCCCTGAGCAAGGTGTCTGGCAATAGTGTAGCTGTTTAGTGGTTTTTCAAAGGTAGTGTCAATAGCAAAACAAATGGACAAACTGCTAACACCGATTTTTTGTTGGCAAAGTTCTTTATTCCAGCGGAAATGTCGGACAGACACCACTATCCGGCGAATTTGCCCTCATCCACGGAACTGGCCGACGAGGAAGGGTGAAAAGCCGAGTCCATTCTCCTAGGCTGCTTGCCGACAAACTGCTTCTACGTAGAGGAATCCAACGCAGGTAACACACTCATTGATTTTCCTCCCTCCGTCCAATTGCAAACAGGTTTCGCACACTAAACTGTTCGACGAAAGGTGTCTTCGAATTCGTTCGGAATTCTCCTGCTTTGGTTTAGGCTCTTGTAGTTTTATATATTTACATTTTTATCAAGGGGTTATGTTCCCATTTACTTATACTTAGTTTGGAGAAGACCATTATAATATGTAGTACATATTTGAGGCCTAACGTACACGAATTAGTTGGCCAAAACGTTCACCATAGTTTCCGCACACTAACTGTTCAACTAAAGGTGTCTTCGAAGCCTTTTGGAATCCTCCTACCCTCTTCGATCGAGGAGATCCATGGGTTCTGTACACTGTACCCATTTACTTACTATAATTTACTTATTATTGGTTGGGTGAAGACTACTACAATAAGTAGTACGTATTAGAGGCCCGACTTACATGAATTAATCGGTCATGCCTACTTTGGTTTGGATATTGTGGACTCTCAAACGATTAATGTAACGTGTTTTTCCCTCCAACAATGCCGCTATGGTTTCTTTTTCACCTAGAGTTTTATATTCGAAGTCCGAACTGCAACTTCCCTGAGAAATATTGTGGAATCATGTTTAGGTAGTGTATTTCTGTTTTGCAATTGCTGTGGTATCAATTATATGCTTTTGATGTTATGAAATTGTTCTTTATCGTTGAAATTGCTTTCGGCAACAGCTTGGAACTTCGACATTGCGTTTTATTTTTTCCATTCTTATTCTTTGCCGACATAGCTATGTACATATGTTGCGATTTGGTTAAAGCACAATGGACAAAAGAGAAGGTTTGGACTGCCTTGGAGTCGGGGGCGGAGCCAGGATTTTTGATCAGTGGGGTCAAAATTTGAACTATGTGCGATTCACTTTTCCGATTTGCTAGAAAAAAATAATTAGATTAACAAGTTAAACAAAAAGTAGACGTATATTAATAACTAAATGTACCAAACCTCTATTTTGCCCCTTATTTTTCTAAGTACCAAACCTCTTAAATAGGTTGTGGCAAAAAAAGGTGGTGTAAAGTGGGGTCAAAATAGAAAAAATCTGGGTAAAACTATAGGTTAGGGCAAAAAATGAGGTGTAAAGTGGGGTCAAAATAACAAAAATCTGGGCAAAACGATAACTATCCCTACAGAAATTTGGAACTCAGTGGGGTCGATCAATTGACCCCATTTGTCTCTTGGTGCCTCCGCCCCTGCTTGGAGTAGATGAAAAGGGAGGAAGACACATTCGTCAAAATAACCGATTTGCTGGTTTTACACTTTAGCAAAGAGCGGAATATATATTCAAAAGACCATGCAAAGTAGGAAGAGGAAACGTAATGCACATAATACATCTCCGAGCAAAAATCATGATTGTGAATTTTTAGATGGACAAACACAAATTCCATGGCCAAATTACCCTTTGGAGGACCACCAAATTGAGTCCCAAAACATTGGTGTACTTTAGAACAAGTTATTTGATTAAATCCTTATTTCCTCGGGGTTTTGTTTGTGAGTAGTGAGAAAAACAGAGGAAGTGGACTGAATGGGTGTGGTTCTTTTTAAATTGCTATGTGTTCGGAACTTACAGAATGATGAATTCAAGTCTAAAATGCATCGAACAATTCATATATTTACTTTGTAGGAGTACCAAATAGAAAAAAAGATGTAAGATTTCTTCTAAACTTTTGACTATCTTAGTAGTCCTAATCGATAGATTCAAATCAAGTGTCATTCGATACTGTTTTTTTTTTACATTTTGCCCAATCAATTGTCATTTGCTTTGAACGTGAATTGTGATCTACCTCATTTTTTCCCTTTCTTATCAACTTTACTCTACATTAGATATGTTGGAATTTCTGTTTCGTGATATTTTGCCCATACAAAACATAACGTTTGGATTCCCTTGGAGTAGATGAAATTTTTAGGTGGCACATCCATCAAAGGAAGATATATTCTAGAATACATTCCAAAGACCTTGCAAATAGGAAGAGGAAACACAATGTGCAGAATACATCTCAGAACATTAACGAGTTGAGAGACTAGGAAAGAAAGGTTTAGGGCTATTTTCTGGGTACCTTTTGGATATTGGGAAAGTTAAAGAGTTTGGATATGATTTTCGCATCTATGAGAGTGGTAGACGCTAAAAGTGGACATATAACCAAAAAAACAAGGCTAAAAGAGGATTACATTGTTCTCATTGAGTCATTGCAATGTTGCAGGGTCAGGCTTCTTTGACTGTATCATCTATTTACTGTGCCCTTGGGAAGAGAGTGTTGCTGGGAATGAACTAACTATTGCGTAGGGTTCACCGTGCGAATGATTTCTTTTTTCCTTGGTTCAAAAAGGTTTGATTGAGAAATCATTTTCAATTTACCCGCTCCTTATCTTTTGTAATACATCTAGATTGTTCTGATTATATAGACCCCCCTAAAGCAACAAATATTATAATGTCAACGTTTCATCAGGTTGCGTAAGATATACAATGCTGTATATTTGGGAATTGGCACAAAAGATGTTATTCAATTTTCTTTTAGATGTAATGGTGAACCCCAGTCATAATAGT
Source organism: Gaultheria prostrata (assembly GCA_036023075.1). NCBI lineage: Eukaryota > Viridiplantae > Streptophyta > Magnoliopsida > Ericales > Ericaceae > Gaultheria > Gaultheria prostrata. The sequence goes on along the minus strand of JAXBDA010003774.1, from coordinate 14,168 downwards.
TGATTACTGTATTGCAGTACACAATTTCCCCATGCTGTTGGAGCTGCGTATGCTTTGAAGATGGATGGATGAGAATCATGAGATGCATGCATATAGTCACCTTTTTTCAGGGAAGGTGACACCAGTGAGGTAAATATGCAATTATGTTTGAAACCCCATTTTCCATTTTGTTGGATTTATAATAATTTTATCATTGGATCAACAGGAGTCTCGGAATTTTCATTTTGTTGTTCGTATCTCTTAGAATAATCTTTTTCAATTGTTTCATATTTTAAGCTTAGCATATTAGCTAGCCTTCTCTTTCTATGACTTAGTCTGAAGAGACTTCGTTCGATTTCCATTTTGTTGGATTTATAATCATTTTATCATTGGATCAACAGGAGTCTCGGAATTTTCATTTTGGTGTTCGTATGACTTAGAATAATCTTTCTCAATGGTTTCATTTGTTTAGCTTACCATATTAGCTAGCCTTCTCTTTCTATGACTTAGTCTGAAGAGACTTCGTTCGATTTGCAATTATCTTTGCTTCGACCCTCTAGTTGGATGGTATGTTTCCGTATACTAATACAAAATTCATTTGTTCGGTTTTGCTGGAAACATGCTTTTGCAGAAGTTGAGGGGCTATTGTAGTGGGCCGAGATATAAAAGGATTATAAGGGTCAAGGATGGTTCGGACCAAAGGCCCAGCAATTCAGGGAAGATAAGCCCATCTCTTGACAGATGGGCCGAGCTATTATTCGAGGTAATTAGGGCTAGACCGAGACGGAACGAATCAGCATCTTGGCTGAGATTAAATCAATCCGGACAAGTCACTCGAGCCGGGTAAATCTGAAGTGACTCCCGAGGAATGCGAATGGCAGCTTTGACTTACATGTCATGGATGATGTCATCCGATACCGTGCCTAGTTAGCTCGTGACAAGCCATGTGCATTTAACCGCGCGCGTCCCTCATATGTCATCATGACGACGGCCGAACGGTTTTGACACGTGTCGTACAAGGATTCGTCGCTTGCACATGCAATCATAACGAATTCGGCTCGTGACGTAGCGTGACGTCAACCGAGTCGAGTGTACTATCCACACCTGAGCTTGGAGCCCTGGAGCCCAAGTCAGGAGTGTCTATATAGGTGAAGAAAAGGTAACCCTAGAAGGTATACAATACCATTCACTACTCTCTACTTTTTTGGTACTTCTCTCTAAAGTCTCTCGCTAGACTGTCGGAGTACCTTCCCCGGCCACATTCCGGCCGGGTTTGGCACTAACGTCGGGTGTTACTTGTGCTATGGTATCAAAATAGTCAGATCTCCCTACTACGGTGGAAAAGAGTCAACTCAGGAGGATCATTTGGAAGATGTCACCACACGACCTAAGAGCATCTTTAGTGCACTACCTAAAAAATATTTGCTAAGGTGTATACCCAGGAACATGTGAGGTTCTATTTTATGTGCTAAGAACTTAGTTAGCTAGCTAAGGAGGAATGCACTTTAATGGGCTACCTATGGAGTATGTTCGTTATATATCTCTCTCTCCCCTCTCTCTTTCCTTGGTCCCACAAAATTTCCCCTCTCCTCCCTTCTCTATCTCTTTCTCTCTCTCCTTAACTCTTTCCCCAAATTTAGGTAGTGACTTGAGACACTTTAGGGAGTGAGAGATGCCACATAGGATTTTAGGGAGTCAATTTTTGTACATTAGAGAGCATTTTTTGAATTTTTCTTAGTTAGATAGATAGGACAATTTGGGATACTCTTTTAAGTAGTACACTAAAGATGCCCTAAGAAGTAGCAGCCATGACTTACGAGGTTTTACTTCCTTCAAATTGGAGAACCATGTGATCCATCATATTTTGACCTTTAACACTTAAGTGGCTGATTCTGAGCATATGACTCGGACCACTTTCTTTTCATTCAGAGACGGAGGCTAGTGATGGGGGAGTGGCACGTGCCATCCCCTCTCCCACTAAGACCAGTAAAAAAAAGAAAATTTTTGGTTTGTCCATGGAGAAAATTCTTCCACATACCACTCCCAAGTCCAGTAAAGAATATATATTTTTTGGTTTGCGTAGAGAGAAAATCCTTCGCCTAATCACCATTAGGACGAACTGTGAAGAGCGAATCTCTCTCAATCTGATTGTGAAGGAGGAAAATCCTTGTCTGAGACTGTGAACGGGGAGCGACTCTATGTTTTCGTATTAATGGCTCTATGTTTCCGAATTCCCAAACCAAGCTAATTGATACTCCTTTCATTTCAAAATGTTTGTTCGGTCCTCAAACGAAGACTTAAAAGTAATTACTCTACAAATTTTCAAGAAATTAATTTACCAGATATCAATGATTTCTTTTAAATTGTATAAAACGTTTTGACATTTTTCGTAAAGATATCTTATTTTTAAGTTTTCATTTTGCAAACCGGACAAATTAATTGGGACATAGTTAGTAGATCGTTTAACTATTTATTTTATGTTCATGGATGATTAAACCATGAAAATATGTACTATTTTTTTTGGTATTTTTGAAAGTTCACTTTACAACAATATTGCATTTTTTTTAATACTAATGATATTAGTATTTCTTGGATGCACCTCCAAATGTAATTTCTGACTCTGTCCATCATGTTTTCATTTCAAACTTACATAATTGAAGCCTTCACAATATTCTCCGTCATATGCCGCATATTGAAGACTTTTCGGTCCAAATTGCTAGAGATTTCTTCACTATGACAGAGAGAAATGAAAATTGTCAATATCTCACATCCCTAGCCACAAGTAAATTTATAGACCATATAAAGTATTTTTATTTTTCGTCAGAGGCTACTTAACCGGGCTCCACCATTTGTCTATTATAAGTTGATTATTCCACCCACTACCCAGTGTTGCGTCCAATTCTCATAATTCATGCCGATATACATAAGGATTGAGCCCACCACCATTTTCTTTTCTTTTTTTAATTAAAAACGCATTTTCTATTTAAAACGCATATTCTTAGAATACCTGCGTTTTAACATAATGAATTTAGCGATTCTTTTTTTTTTTTGAACAACATGAATTTAGAAATTCTGAACAAGCTTTTACAGTTTCTTTTCAAATTTTTTTTAAAAAAGTAATAGCTAAAAATATAAAAATAGTGGAGTTTTGAAAGAATGAAATGTAAAACTATAAATATCAACGTATGTTCCCTAGAATGCATTATTCATAAATAATATCACAATAATACTCTAAACCTTACACATTGCATGTGCACACAAACATCTAAATATTGATGGAAAATAAATGAAATTATTCGCACCCCACAAAAATTCTATCTATAATTTAGTAAAACTTTTACAAACAAATACAAATACACGACTCGCACATAAACATTTCTCACTACTCTCACAGTCTCACACACAAATCGGTCTTCTTTTTCTTTCACTCATGCTCACCCATAATTGGCGGTGGAGACCCCCTTGGAGGGGCTCCCACGTCTCTTCTCCTCTCTGCTTTTTCTTTTCATTTCTTTATTTCACACACTTGATGCAGTAGATGCATACACATACTTACACAACCATACATGAAATTACAGCCACACAACTCATATAATTCTTTCCACCGAATCCCAACAAATGTCCTCTGGGACTTAGATATGTATTAGATGTTGTGCCCAGTCACAGGTTTGCCCACACACACACCCCATTCACACACAAACATAAGTAATTTTACGTGGTTCCCAAAATTCGGGTACGTCCACGGAAGGAGGGGAGTATTTCACTATATGAGAAATACAAAGAATTACATGGGAGTATGATACTCCGAGTATCTACAACTCAACATCACCGTGTATGTCTCACACTCTCCTGATAGGGTCTCACTCGAGGAGCTCGGCAGTCGGCTCCCTCCCGAAGGAGGAGCCGTCACACAGCTCTACCCTCTCTCTGCTCTGTCTCACTCTCAACTCTGTCTTCTTCTGCTTTCAGCCATACACATATATGTACAAGTAACAGAAGAGCAAAAGATAACCATTTAATGGTTATCACGCCAAGAGATTTTCCAGATTTGAGCATGGCTTCTAAGGTCAAACAAGGCTGCCAACTTGTTTTCCCCTTTCACACATGGGGAGGACTTTTCAACAATAGATATAATTATATAAAGATCCCTATCCCAGCAACTAACATAACTCTGTGTCTTTAACTTTCAGTACACTAGATGGGTCTTGCAATGGCATCTCCACTCTTCCTTTTCATGCATGCTGGTTTTTCCTATTACTGTGCTTGGTTTACGGCTTTCCTCATGTTTTAGCCGGCCCAGTGCAAGGCGGGAACGAGACTGACCGTCTAGCCTTGCTTGCGTTCAAGTCTGCTATAACTGATGATCCCATTGGAGCTCTAAACTCGTGGAATGAATCCATCCACTTCTGTCAATGGTTTGGTGTAACATGCGGCCCTCGGCACCAAAGGGTCACTGGGTTGCGGTTAGGTCATCAGAAGCTAACCGGTTCTATTTCATCTCACGTTGCGAATTTGAGCTTTCTCCTAGAACTGCAGTTGCTTAACAACAGCTTGAGCGGTGAACTCCCCCCCGAACTTGGCCGCTTGAGAAGACTAACAACATTCACAGTGAATAATAATTCTCACTGGTGAAATTCCAGTCAATATATCAAGTTGCTCTAAGCTTGTTGTTCTTCGATTTCATAACAATAGGTTGGTAGGGAATATTCCTGCAGAGCTGGGTTCCCTTACTAAGCTCACTGATCTGTATTTTGGAAAAAACAATTTTACAGGAGGATTGCCTTCTACGTTCGGGAATCTATCATCTCTTGGGACACTTTATGCAACAGAAAATAGTATTAGCGGGAGTATACCATATTCTCTGGGTCGATTGAGAAACTTGGTATATTTTGCGGTGGCGGGCAACCAGTTGATCGGTACTATTCCGCCGCCAATATTTAATATCTCTTCCATCACTGCTTTTGATGTGTCGATGAACAAAATTCAAGGTGTCTTCCCTCGAACCTTGGAAATACTCTTCCGAATCTCGGTTTTCTTGGAGTTGCTACCAACTTGTTTACTGGATCCATTCCAAACTCAATATCTAACGCCACCAAGCTAAGTTCCCTTGTGTTGCCAGAAAACAAATTCACAGGAAAAGTTCCTCCTTTGGGAAAGCTGAATGGTCTTGAGTTGTTGCTCTGTAATGACAATCATCTAGGGACACGACAAAAAGATGACTTGAGCTTTCTCAACTCTGTGATCAATGCAACGAATTTGCGCCAAGTGGATCTGAGTAGAAACCAATTTGGAGGGGTGTTGCCTGAATCACTCTGCAATTTCTCCACCACTGTCACTTACTTATATGTCCACTCAAATGAGATTGGTGGGAACATCCCAACTTGTGTAGGGAATCTGATCAATCTCGAGATTTTTCAGTTTGCAAACAATCATTTGAGAGGTAAAATTCCTGCTAATATTTGGAACCTTCAAAAGTTGTATGCCCTGTTTCTATCGAATAATTACTTCTCTGGGGAAATCCCATCGTCTTTGCAAAATTTCACTTCATTAGCTAAGATTTTTCTAGACGGAAATAATTTCAATGGCAGCATTCCTTCCAGTTTAGAAAAGTGTCCAATTCTATTTTTAGATTTAAGTAGAAACAATCTTATTGGCACCATTCCCCCAGAAGTTATGAGTCTACTATCATTAGTGTCTTTGAACCTATCCCAAAACCAATTGATTGGGTCCTTACCAGGGGAAATCGGACGTTCAATAAATGTAGAAACACTAAATGTTTCGGGGAACATGTTGTCTGGTAAAATCCCAAACACTCTTGGTAGCTGCGTAAAATTGATGTCAATACATATGCAAGGCAACAATTTCTCGGGAATCCTTCCCTCATCTCTAAGTAATTTGAGAGGTATGGTGGAGTTAGACATTTCTCACAATAACTTCTCAGGGAAAATACCAGACTATTTAGAGGGCTTCTTCTTCTTAGAGCTTCTAAATTTATCGTTCAACAACTTTGAGGGCGCAGTACCAGAAAAAGGCATATTTAAGAATGTAACGGCTATTTCTGTTGAGGGAAACAACAAGCTTTGTGGGGGTATACCTGATTTACAGCTGCGCAATTGCCAACTAGTGGGATATCGTAAGAAAATATCCACTAAGCAGTTAATAATCCCCACATCTTTGGGAATTTTAGGACTAATTCTGGGATTATATTTCCTACATCGTTTGTGGTTTAGAAAGAGAACTGAAGTACCCGCTTTTAGATGGTTTGGCAAATCATTTCCGAAGGTGTCCTATCAAACTCTACTCAAAGCAACCAATGGGTTCTCTCCTGGCAACTTGGTCGGCGAGGGTAGGTTTGGTTCGGTGTACAAAGGGCTTCTTGATCTTGATCAGGGTGAAACAATTGTTGCAGTGAAGGTAATAAACCTTCAATATCGAGGAGCTTTCAAAAGTTTCATTGCTGAGTGTAAAGCTTTGAGGAGCATCAAACATCGGAACCTTTTAAAGGTTCTCACAGCATGTTCAAGTGTTGACTATCAGGGTGACGATTTCAAAGCTCTTGTTTATGAGTTTATGGTTAATGGGAGCCTAGACGAGTGGTTGCATCCAAATGAAAACGAGGCGCGTGAGTTGTCAAGGACTTTAAACCTTCTACAAAGGTTAAACATTACTATTGATATTGCTTTTGCGCTTGATTATCTTCACCATTATAGTTCGGAACCAATAGTTCACTGTGATTTGAAGCCGGGTAACGTTCTTCTAGACAATGAAATGAGTGCACACTTGGGTGATTTCGGGCTGACAAAATTTCTTCTAGAAGCAATGTGTGAATCTTCTGCAAATCAGTCAAGTTCTATCGGCGTAAGAGGGACTGTAGGTTATGCTGCTCCAGGTAAATGTATCCCTTGTGCTATTTTGTGTTTTCTTTTGACTTTACTTCTACCAACATTGAGATTTATTATTCACTTCTTCTTCATTGAGTTTGCAACTTCAATCGCAGTAATATAGATGACAACTCTTTTGTTTTACGCCTCGCGACATCACATGACTTTCATAAGTATTTTGGATCAATATTAGCACATAATTTCCAGTTTCTTATATATGTAAACTAAATGGAGTTTTTCTTCTTCTTTATGTTCTCAAGGCACATTAATCTAGAAAATGGTAAAAGCCTTCGTTCTCAAATTTTATACATTAATTTTTTTTTTTTGCAACTCATAGTTTACGTTATTAGGAATCAAAGGTAAATGCATAACATGCTATAGTGTGTGACATCTGTTTGTTTCCTTGAACTAAAGTTAAAGAGAGGAATAACATAGATTAAAGAAACATCATCTCTTTAATTTGTAGGCATTCTCGTTATAAGGGGCAGTAGGGCCAATACTCTGAATCATGTAAAGGAACAATCTGGTACTTAATGTTACCCGCTTGTTATATGGTGCTTGGGCTGGATTGTTGCTAAAACCATGTGGGAATTGAGTTGCATGTAGCAAGAATGCTATTTCCACGTAAGTCAAGTTTATTAAAGGAGAGAGTTGTCCGTTGCATTCTTGTCTCCACGAGTCCATTGAAATAACAATTAATTTAGATGGAATGGTTTAGGTGACATACAAGATTTTAAATTGGGTTTAATTGACATGTGGAATGAAAGTTTTACTTATTAAGAAGACTTTTAATAGTCATCTGTTTGACTCAATATATATATATATTGCTAGGAGTTAGTGGAGCTCGTTTTAAGTCAGAGCATTCTAGTTACACCTACAAGAAGTATGCATGATTCTTCTTTTTTATCAGAAACAATACAGTTTTCAATGCTCTAACCTTATTTTTAGTAGACAATTGTTTGTAGAAGGTATGCTACTCTTCATTGATATGCTTCTAACCGGTCATCTCTACAACTTTATGCACTGTATATGGTGCATGAATTGCAGAGTACGGCATGGGAAATGAGGTATCAACCCTTGGTGATGTTTACAGTTATGGTATCCTCTTATTGGAGATGTTTACGGGAAAGGGACCTACGGAGAGCATGTTTAGTGATGGTTTGAATCTCCACACCTTTGCTAAGGTGGCTTTGCCTGATCAAGTTGCAAACATTGTTGATCCATTGCTGTTTCAACAACACAATATGGGAGAAGCTAGCTCGAGTCTCAACATCACTAGCACCCAAAACTCTCCTAGCAGTCACAAAATTCATGCCTGCTTGGTTTCAATACTTAAAGTAGGAATTGCTTGTTCACAAGAACTGCCAACAGATCGCATGGACATTAAAGTCGTTGTGTCCCAGTTGCATGATATCAAAATAGTCTACTTGAAGTTGGCGATCATCGAGGCAGGAGAGCTAGAGATGCAGTGTGATCATGAGTAGGTATAATCCCCTTGACTGACTGAATGAGTTTTTTTGAAAGGGGACTGACTTAATGACTTGAGAAATAGAACATGCATTTAGTAGAGATTAGCATACTAGATGGTTTAATACACAAAAAACAAACGTGATCCCGAAAGAAACAATGTAATGTAATAGATTCTCTCTCCTCTTTTTTCCCTAGATCGATATTTAAGTAGGTGCCAAGATAACTACGTTCAGGTCATATATTAAATTTTGTAAATTCCAATTTATGGGAGAAGTTTTGAAAAGAATCTGTAATGTATTTTGTGATCAGATATCTCCATTTACGGTTGTCATTTGGTCATATTAAAACATGTGCGATGAACCTAAGAACTTGGAGCTGAATGCTAGTAAATGTAAGGTGATGTCTTTCAACATGTATGAGACGCAGGTCGGGCAGAGGAGCTGATTCACGTGATTGCGATGAACCTAAGAACTTGGAGCAGATTGCTAGTAAATGTAAGCTGATAATGTCTTTCAACATGTATGAGACGCAGGTCGGGCAGAGGAGCTGATTCACGTGATTGCGATGAACCTAAGAACTTGGAGCAGATTGCTAGTAAATGTAAGCTGATAATGTCTTTCAACATGTATGAG
>JAXBDA010003773.1:0-32584 GCA_036023075.1 Gaultheria prostrata | reverse complement strand
CATGACAAGGCAAAATTCATCTTTTATTTTTTCTAATTCAACACTTCATTTCTTTTTTACTCGTTTTAACATTTTTCTAATTATACCACACCTCAATTTATTTAATAAAGCAAAATAATTATTTTTTTCGTGCCTCGTGCCTCGTGTCGTGCCCGGCTAAGACAATGTCGTGCTGTGTCGTGCTAGGCTGACTACTGTGTCGTGCTCGTGCCACTTCCGTGTTGTGTCTGTGCTACTTTCGTGTCATGCCTGTGCCGTGCTTGAATTTAACCGTGTTGTGCCCGGCTAAGACTGTGTCGTGCCAGTCCAGACCAACTATCGTGTTGTGCCCGTCTAAGAACGTGTTGTGCTAGGCCAACTACCGTGCCGTGCCCGCCCATTTCCGTGCCCCCGCGGTGCCCATACAGTGCCCTCTTAGACCGTGTCGTGTCGTACCCAGCTAAGACCGTGCCCGTGCCGGGTTTAATCGTGTCGTGCCGGCACGGCCCATTTGACACCTCTACATTTCGATCACCCGGGAAATCAAGTGGATTTCTTAAACCAAAATTTAACAACAAAGCACTCACCCCTTGATCAAGATGCCCTATTTTCCACTTCTAGCCCATTGTTCATGTTTGACACTGGTTCCATACTCGAGGGGATTCGAATCCCGGATGGTAACGAAAGAGGAGATCTTTTTCACCAACCGGGACTAGAATTGAATTCCGAAACTTGGAGTGTGAATCAACAAGAAGTACTGGCGTTTCCCCCTCTGGACTCGAATTACTTGCCGCCGTTGATAGAGAGCATGGAAAGCATGGTGCCTATGGAAGTGGAAGCTTCATGTATTAATGCGGAAAGGGACATGGAGTTGGAGTGCTTAAAAAGACAAGAGTTAAATGAATGGGTCGAATTAAGTTCATGATCAATCTCAACAGTACTGCCCAAGTTTTCCATTTTGGGACCATTTTGATCATCAAGGACCACTAGGAGGGGAGGAAGCTCTTGCACCAACTTCATCAAACCTCGAAACTATACTATCTTCTTATCCTCCACCTTTAAAAGGTATTTAGGTCTGGTCACTATTTCAGAAATCAATTTTTGAGAACACTTGTTTAAATTTATTTTCAAACACACCAACACTCATGCATCCTTTTTATATTGTATTTATTTCCAAATAAAAACTGGTTTTCAATAACTTGCAATGATCTTTTTAACTGTTTTCCTAGGATGGATTTCTTCCCAAAAAAATGCTTACAAATAAGCTTCAAAATCCGTCAAGCTAGTTTTTCTGAAAGTGTTCTCAATAATTGATTATGCAATAACCACCACAAGTGAAAAAATGTCGATGGTGTACCGCACAATCGAGATCGTCTGTTCTGCATATCTATGTCTCAAGCTATTGAAAACAAATTGTTTGTTTGATTTGTACTACTTAACTTCCTTCACAATTTGATTAGTGAGTGAGGAAATGAGAGAAACTGCAATGTTACTGCATTGTTTCTTCCAGCTGGTCGATCTATTGAAACAGAAAAGAAATTAAGGAATGGTTTTTTTTATTTTTGTGGCTAAAATGGACATGGCAGGTATGCATACCCTGTCAGTCCAGCAGTTAGTGTTGCCCCATCATACGACACCACTATCTGTAGAGGTGTCGAATGGGTCGTGCCGTGCCGGTCCAGCCCATTTATTTCCGTGCCTAGCATGCTTCGTGCCGGGCCGGGCCCATTTAATAACCGTGTCGTGCCGTGCCTTGCTTTTTTGGAATATTCTCGGCCCAGTCACGGCCCACAACAATCCGTGTCATCCCGTGCTAGTGCCGATTCTTGTGCCCGTGCACAATCGTACACAAATTCTTTAAAACATAATATTCTTAGGATAAAAGTTAAATTTTTTTCTAAAAAAATGGTTGTAAAACTAAGATAATGACATTTTTAAAAAGGGGAAAAAAAAAGTGGGGTAGAAATGACACAGTTTTATGTTTAAAGAAAGTTACATGTTGTACCCTATCTTTTAGGCAATTATAAGTAACTTAACAGATTGCGGAAAACATAAGCATGCATTCAAAATTGGGAATTAAATTGGAAAGTTCCCTATTAAATTAATTTTATTTGCCATTATACGTGTTTGTGCCGTGCTTCATGTCGTGCCATGTCGTGCCCGTGCTATGCTCCGTACCCGTGTCGTGGGCTAAAAAATGATGGCCCAGCCTGGCCCACCTTAGTGTTCGTGCCGTGCCGTGCCAGCCCTATACCTTGTCGTGCCGACGATAAACGTGTCGTGCTCGTGCCGGCCCGTTCGACACCTCTAACTATCTATAAGGGATCCACCGCACTTATGTCAGGACCGAAGCTAAGCTCTCACCATGTGTGAGTGGTGTTAAAACTATGGAGACTTGAAACTAAGCATATCTAACCAAGTTCAAATTTCCAATCACTGAACCAATCATCATTATTGGTAAGAATTTTTTTTAAAAGAATTGTCATGGCGCTGAATAAATGCAGTTGATCCCCCATCAAACAAGGAATTATGCACAAGTTACTTGTGACACCTAGCTCCGACTCTTGATGTAGTACTCCATACACCTCTTTGATTATATGGACTTCACAAGCACACTCGTCTTGATCTTCGAATTAAACCAGCACTAAAACCATCCGACTCATATAGGAACCATGACAAAATTATCCATGATATGAATGATAGTATAAAATTGATGAAGATTTTTGTTAAAATAATTCATGGAGTATAAAAGAATTAATCTAGATTGACGACTAAAATGATGAAACACAAGGTTTAAATTATGTTTAATGCATCAAAACACGTAAATTTAAGAAGAAAAATGTTGGGAATTGATATTGGCACTCCACTTTCTGTCTTTATTAGGAAAAATTACTCTTGCACTTTATGAATAGAAACAAAAAATGGAGTGCCAATAAAAAAAATGAAGTGTCAATAACAATTCCTAAAATATTTTCCCTTTTCTAAACGTGGGTTGATGCAAAAAGGTGTCATAATTGGTGAAAAGTATGTTGTTATAGAAGCAAGTACGCTGACCTAGGGGTGACCAATGAGAGCCGAAAACGCAGATGAGATTTTGAATGCTCGGAAAAATGCTGCTCGGCCTTTGTTATGATGGAAAGGATGAGGGAGTTGTTAGCAATTTGTGGAAATGGTTAACAATGAGAATTGATCATTTGGGCCTTTTTTAGGCGGTTAGTATGGGTTTCCAGCTTTAGGTTTTTGTGTTCGCTTGTTGCCAACATTTTGGTGTTCTTTAGGTTTTTGTGTTTCGCTTGTTGCCAACATTTTGGTGTTCTTTAGGTTTTTATCTATTGTTGTTGTTCTTCTTCTTTTCTAAAACTTGGGAGGCGGAGGAATAGATCAAGTTTACGTGAGTTGCATCAGTAGTTGAGTCTTGTTCTCTTCGAAGCTCTCTCAGTGCTTTTCTTTTCCTATTGTATCGATTTCCAATCTATGACTAGGAAGAGCTTTCCAACTTGGAACCCACCTAATCCCCTGATTAATGTTGATTTAAGTGAAAAATGGCAAGTAGCGGTGAGTCAGGATAGGAAGAAATTTTATCTTTATGATACTGAAATTTCATTTACCTGATTGAAGAAAAAAAAGAACACATTGAATAGTGCAATGAACATGCAGCCGTGCCTAGGCAGCTCTAAGGGGAGGGCGAAGCACTGCCATGCTTTGGACACGTCCCACGGGCACTTGGCTTCGGTTTCAGATCCCTGTTCAACCCCCCCCCCCCCTCCTCTGTTGCAGGGGGATTTTGGCCGTTGGACGGTGAAATTTGTTTTTGTGTTTTAAAAATTTGTGTGTGATCCAATAGCCTAAAACCCCCTGCAACAGAGGAACAGGGATCTGGTTCCCTGGCTACTGACTAGATAAGGCAAATGAAAAACATTACTCCTAAATGCAAACATAAAATGCATGATAATAAATGAAATGCAAGATTATACCGTCCGAGCTCCGATCCCAAACTCTGGCACGAAAAGCAACTTCTCTACTCAAATCTTCAACTATCGAGTTGGAGGATCTAGAGAGTATTCAATTTTTTTGAAGCATTACCCAACCTCAGTTTTTATCACACATTTGTATGAATAAAATTGAGAGGCATTTTCCAACGACACTGAATAATTCTCCCCTTATAATAGATAGCATTAGGCCAGCAAATGTCTTTGATTTCACTCGAATCATAGATTTAAATATCGGCCGGTACGTACCGGAATTTGGAGGCTCCGATACCGATCCAGGCCGATATATCGGTGGGAGGGAAAATCGCACCCCGTCTCGGCAGATTCCCAATACGTCTCGGTGTCTCGGCCGGTTCGGATGCTGTCTCGGCCCGTTCGTAAAAACAAAAAAACAGAGCAACAGCAGCAGAGAGAGAGAGAGAGGAGGAGGAGGGAGGCCGCGAGAGAGAGACGCTTGAACTTTAAACTCGCACATAGAGCCGCCTATGTGCAAATCATTTTAGGAATTTGATTTCCAAATCGAATTGATTCATACAGAAATTGCTCTAGACTTACCTTTCTCCCAAAATTTTCAAAACCTTTCTTCCAGTGCAGATCGACGGAGAGTTAAAAGAAATAGAGAGCGTCAATGGCATCGGGGACAGCGAGGTTCCTCCGAGGTTCCAACCTTCACCATCATGTTCAGTTTCTGTCTCCGGCACCGACCACCGTCGTGTTCAGATCGTGTCTGCGTTTCGTGACCGACTGATTAAACTGTGGGCGAGGTTTGAAACACAGGTTTGATTGCCTGTGTTTGGGGGATAGATCGATGGTTGCAGAAGAGAAGAGAAGAGAGAGAGAGAGAGAGAGAGAGAGTTTGGGGAAATGGAAGATGATGTGCAGATTTCACATGAAAAAGTGAGACAGTACTCACAGGTTCATTAAAAAAAAAATTAACCTTTGGCAAATAAACCAAAAATTGGTTTTTTGGTTTATTCATTTTGTTTTTATTCAAAAAAAATTACTTTTATTAGTTTTGCATCAATTTTTTGTGGTTTATTGGTTCCTCTCGACGAGACGAATCTAACAAGTATGAAATTATAGTGAAAATTAATTAATTTTTGAATAAAGCCAAAATTAAACCAATAAACCACGCATTTTTGGCTTTATTAAAAAAAATTAGTTTTGACTATAATTTTATACTCTTTAGATTCGTCTCGTCGAGAGGAACCAAGAAACCACAAAAATTTGACGCAAAACTAACAATTGCGAAAAAAATTTGAATAAAGACAAAACGAATAAACCATTAAACATGTTTATGTTTATTTACCAAATCAAGTGCTGGGAGTTCCGATCGTAATCAATTGGAGAGAGAGAGAGAGAGAGAGCAAAGAGATTTGACAGTTGACTTAGAGCCAAGATCGATAAAAGCCTCTCGGCTGATTAACTGTTTTAAGTAGGGGTGCTCACGGTCCGGATTGGCATGAATCCAATCCTAATCTGCGAGTCACGGTTTTTTGAAAATAGAATCCGTGTCAAATCCAAAAGTCCCACGGTTCGGTTCCAATCCGATCCGCGAGTCACGGATCGGTTCCGGATTTGTCCACGAATTTTCAACTTATTCTAAAAAAAATCATCAATCATTTAAAAATCCAAACTCAACATTGAAACAAACACTTCACTAGTACAGTTAATAGATGAATATAAAGCATCAAGAAGAAAATAGAAAGATTAGTCACTGGAAAGAAATAATAAAAGGTTATTAAACATTTCAACAAATTAATTGAACAAATCTAAACTTGAACATTATGAAATTAAAGTAGATAGCCAAAAAACTATACCGAAGATTCATTTTGGATTCCAAACACAGTAGGCTATAACCTTCCATATCAAAATATCAAATTGTCAATATTATAAAAGTGGTAAAATTATTTATCTATACTTATATATTTATTTTAAAAAAAATTATATATAATAAAAATCTCACGGTCCGGATCGGTTAATCCACGATTTCAAAATCAAAATCCGTGTCCGGACCGCGAGTCACGGTTTTTTATTTTTTGAATCCATGTCCGGACCATTAATCCACGGTTAAAATCCAAAAGACACGGATCGGTCCGGACCGGATTCACGGTTCACCGGTTTTTTTAAACAGCCCTAGTTTGGGGGGGGGGGGGGGTTCAACTTTTTTTTTCTAGAATACGTGAAAACGTGTTTAGAAATCACATTTTCTAAAAACGTGTTTGACAACCACACTTTCGATATTGGTTATGACGGATTAACAAAAAATTAAGTTAATCCTAATCTAACATGAAAACATGTTTGGTAAACACGCCTTTAGAAAATGTGTTTGATAAACACGCCTTTAGAAAACGTGTTACCAAACCATGTTTATAATTATAAACTGGAAATCTTCTTCCTCCTCCTCTACAAATGCCAGGCCAGACTCCGCCGATCTACCCACCATCTTCGATTGCCAGTAACCATCTCCGCCACCGGTCACCACTCCGGCGGCTGCCCTGTGTCCTCTCTCGCCTTCATTGCGCTCGATCTCGTGATCTGCAGGTCTTTCGTCTGCATAAAAACGTGTTTAGAGCATCCACATTTGAGGTTTTTAAGCCACTTTAGTGTCAAATTTTTAGGACACAAATCAGTTAGGGCATTTTTAGTGCACTTTGTTGCTTCATTTGATCACTTTAGAGAGGTTTTTTGTGGTGCACTTTTGTGTCAGAAGCTAGATCCACGCTGGGTTTGGCTTGTACGATAGTGCACCCTAAAGAAGAGAGAGTGAGAGAGAAAGGGAGGATAGGTACTGACAATAGAAACTAAAGTGCCGGAGAGAGAGAGAATAGATGAGAGAGAGGAAGGGATAGTAAATGTGAATGGGTCCCACTACAATTCTTTTTTTTTTTTAATTCTAACAAACACTCAAAAACCTTCTAAAATTGTGGAATTGACCTATTTTTCGTTCACTACCTAATAATTCTCTAACACATAGAGTAATTTTTAGATCTCACTTTTTACACCTTTTGTCATATCACAATCAATTTTAATACCACCAAGTTTCAGTTTTCGATTAACCAAAAAAATACCACCCTTCACTTTATCAGAGACCTGTGGTCCCTGCATGATGCAAGCAAATCCAAAGTCTAAAATGCTAGCGGCTGACAAAACAGGTAAAAGGCGTGTTGACAAAAGCCGAATTAGAATTTTAATTTTTGGATTAATCCATCTTAACCCACGAGAAAAGTGTGTTTTTCAAACACGTTATCACGTATTTTGGAAATAAATTTAAAAAACGCATATTTTAAGTAATAAAGTTTAAAAAAAACATAAATCGGTTAATGAGCCGCCTCTTGAGGAAATTTCCATTTCAATATAACGTCATCCAACACTTAAAAAAAAAAGTCCGGAAAGTATAACAAAAATTTCATCGTATAAGAATGAACCAAAATCACTAGTAAAATTTAAGGCACAGAAATAAACTGATTTTTTGTTTATTCATTTTGTCTTTATTATTATTATTTTTTTACATTTGTTAATTTTGCGTCAAATTTTCGTGGACTATTGATTTGTCTCGACAAAAGAAATCCAAAAAGTATAAAATTATGGTTAAAATTTAAACTCGAAAATAAATCAGTTTATTGGATTCATTTTGACTTTATGTAAAAAAAAAAAAATTTGACCATAATTTTATACTTTTTAGATTTGTCTCGTCGAGAAAAACCAATAAACTATGAAAACTTGACGCAAAACTAACATATGTAATTTTTTTTTTTGAAGAAAAACAAAACGAATAAACAAAAAAAAACAATTTAAACTTTTTTTTCAGAGGAGGCTGAAATGGGACGTAATCAAAAATTTGTACTAGTGGAGGTACAAATCAAATCATGCGGTTAGAATCTAACACGCCTTAATTTTCTTTTTGAATAGTTGGTGTATTTTGGTTATTTTGAAATTCTAAATGGCATGCTCTCCATATGTTATGGGTATTTTAGATGTGTATATATATTTCCTAGCATTTCTGAAAAGAGAAAAGAGAGAACGAACACAAACACACACATACTTAATTGAAGTATGGTAGTTTATTTTTCTTGTGACAATATGCTCCGTTTAAATGGACACGGATGACCAATTAATTACTTTTTTCCGCAATCATTAAACAAATTGAAACTCACAAAATGAAAAATTAGGATTGTCAAATGGAGCAGTGATCGGTCCATTTTGCATTAAATGAGGGACTAGACAAAGGATTCATCATATATGAGAGGTTCTTGGTTCAATTTTCATGGTCTAAATCTTTCCAAGTTTCCAAGTTCATATGTGGGGAGACAGAAGCATAATTTTACACAATCTAGCAAGAAAGAACACCAGTTTGATGGCTGATGAAAATTGATGCTTTATTGATTACAATATCCAAAATAACCCAAGGACATTCAGTTATGAATAGGGAAATAATTCTTGCTATACATTTGTTTTGAAGGGTAAACATGTACATCGACACATAAACCTTTACACCATTTCAAAACTCCTCCCCATTGTGGTGTTTAAGTTGAGAAATTTACTTCACAGAAGGAAACAACAATGTTCATTCATTCCATGAGTTATTGTGTAGAAAATACAGAACCCAATCAAGCTGAAGAACAATATATAGACGTAACTTACGGTCACGTCATGCATTTTTTCTCTTCGAAAAATCATGGTAGTTTACAACAGCACCAGTTGGAGCTCCATTAAATTTCTCTGACCGACACAAATCAGATTGAAGCATATTCTGGGTTTAGCTCCAATTGTTGAAAGCCTTGACATGAACACAAATTTAGAGCTTTGTTAGGCGATAGATATGCCAAAGTACTATAAGTCAAACACAAAGTGAGAGAAGAAAAGGAGAAAGGTATACAAAGATTTTATACGTGAAACCAGGAAACGAAAGAAATTTGTAAATAGATTTACGTAGCAAAGAAAATGAAAATAAAACAAATGAATAAGTTTAGCTCGTGCATTTTCGTTATCTTTCCTTGCAATCCTTCCCTTATAAATCCCTTAATTTCATGATCCGAACAAAGCCTTAGGTAAATCTATTTCCAACCAGAACCAGCTGAATGACAAGCTCAATCCTGAGATCATTAATTTACTCGGATGATGATGGATTCGAATTTCTAATAAAAAGCCTCAATTGCACAAGAAAGAATTAGATGGGGCAACAAGAGATGGATAGTTTACATGGAATACCAACCTTTTTTGGTATCAATATATCCTACTACTTTAACAGTTGGGTTGAAGAACAACATGCTGCAAAACAGCAAAAGCAAGACAATATGAGGTTAGATTCATATAAGAAAAGCTTCCTGATGATAATGGGACATATGACACTCCCACAGCCAGTATTGCTCGTACAGTACGGGAAACTAAACTTTTTAAGAAGACATGCAATTAATATTGGTCTGCTTGGAATGTTATTTGGGGTTGGTGAGTAAAAAAAAAACTCTGAAATCTTTTTTATTTGAACTTTTCGAAGAGAAAAACTATTTAGGTACTTCCTCAAATGGCATAGTGGACAAACAAGATGGGACGAACTGAGCAGCTTTTTGACTGAATGAATAAAATGAAAAGAAAATGCCAACTATATTGGATCTGGGTGGTTTCATTATAAACATCACGAAATTATTTACCTTAATCTGAGTCCTGTTGTATGTATATGTGATGTGAACTAATCCATCACTAGATTGTATAACAGCTGGATAAGAAAATTCCATTCCCGCTGTATCCTCTAACGTCAAGGCCTCTTGCCAGGTGTCCCCATCATCAGTTGAGACGGCAACTTTTAGAATCGCCCTAGAGACAGTATTGTAAGCAAGTAGGAGGCGGCCATCCGGTAACTTTATTCCATCAATCCCTAATGAATGGAAACTCATTGTATCAGACAACCATACGTTGAAGAGAATGTAATCACATATGAGAAATAAGGCGTTGTCCAGTATAGTCTAACTGCATTTTTGTTGACAACCCCTTCGAGTATGATAACAGTAACTACACGAGTCGGATTGGCAAAGGCACGAAGCTACAAAAAGACAAGTTTAAGAGGGGACGTAAAACTTTTAGAAGGTCAAATCAAAAACAAGTTTTAGGCAAAATTAGGCTTCTAGAAAACTTGACTTGTCCCTTGCAGATTCAGCCACTGCACTAGCCATAAATACATAAACAAAAATTGCTGAAACAAACTTATCCTCCTGCACTAACAGGGCTGAGTTGAGGACAAAAGATAAAAAGGTTGTTCGGCTTTGTTTCAACGTTGATGATATCAATCTGCTAAAACAATACGTATGAGTCATTGCAAATGAAAATAGTAAAAAAAATGAAGTCGAAAGAGAGAAATAGCTTCAGAACCATTGAAATGACAAAATCAAAGAGTAAATAGGTATTCTCACGATACCTAAGTATAAATGGCATGAGAAAACAAGCTATTCCTATCCATGTCGCTTGTTTTAAAAGCAATCATATCTATGCAGAGTCCAAATCAACTCTTAAGTAATAAATTTGGGAGCAACTTATTGGGTAGTTTAGTACCTGAATTTGGATTGGGTAGTTCAGTAAGTACCGCGTAGCTCCAGGTGTAGCCACCATCAAGAGATTCCGACATACAAACTCTATCAATTCCTGAAAAGGATCTCATTAGAACACGCAAGTTCCCATTTGCAGTCTTGTATGGAACTGGTTGAATCACACTGAGAGTATCACCCTCAATGTATATCGGTCCATACTTTCTCCACGTCCTACCAGCATCAGCCGTCATCTGCTTTGCAATAGTCAAAAACTCGAATCAACAACCCACTTCACAATTTTAGCTTTCTTTCAATCTTTCCAAAAATTGCATAAATCCAAATTGTATAATGTGATTAAGTTTTGTTACAACCTCGACCCATGCCCCCCAAGAATTCCAACTTTCTACTGACGATCCACATAGCAAGTTGCCATTTTCCAGCAATAAGGGCTGAGGAAAGTAAGGAAAACACAATAAATGGACTTTTTACAACAACGTAATGAAATATATGAAAAATTATGAGCGATAACTTATTTGTACCTTATCCTTGATTGGTCCTAAAATACCAGGGGGAAGCTGTTCTCTTTCTGTCCAAGTGATACCTAAATCGTAGGACCGCTTCATGCATCCACTCCATCTGAATTCAGTTTCTATCAATGAACAAGCAGAGGCAAGGAAAATGCAACAAAGTAGCTACTATATAACTAGTCTTTCTGTTTTTGTAGTAAGTAGAAGTCCGTATACATTAGTTGCCCCAATAGCTTAAGCTATTAGATAGTTGTTACTTGAGTGTGTGTGTACACCACGACACCTCACTTGGAGGAGTACCCTCAATGAATGGGCCGAATGCATGACATAAGAAAAGGCTTGAAAGGACAAGCAAAAATAGTTCAAATTGAAAGAATGTCCATCTGCATATCTCCTACTTCTTATTTGAAGGCAATCAAGATTCAAACTCTAAGGACCTAAAGTTGCCCTAATGTTGTTTGGCGATCACATTTGACATTTGACAAAAACTACCGGGTAGGATCATTATTCAAAGTTCCAGTTCTTTCATTTAGATGTAATTGTCAACGAGCTTCATTGTTTGATCCTACATGACATAAGTGTTACACGGTCTTTATTTAGTAAATGTAAATCTAAGACTAACTTTGTTTGCATTATATTCTTGTCTTCATTTTTTCTCCCATTGGCCATTTAAATTTTAAACAGATTTTCTTGAGGTTACTTTGTGCATCAATTGAAGAAAAAACATTAATATGCATCTCTGTGTGGACATAAAAACCAGTACACCACTACACCCATTCTTGCCTTGTTTCTGAACAACCTCTACGTCTACATGTACACGCTTCTAAGACCCCAAGACACATATCCATTGCTTCACAAGGCCTTGAGATACTTAGCTTCTACCTATGTGGAAGTGTACATTTTATCATTCCAGAAAATCACATATAGGTATTAACAACAGTCATATGGTAATGGGAAAATACAAGAGTTATATTTTCCCAATTAAAATTTATCCTCATATTGACTAAAGAGATCCCCCTTTCAGTTTTTGCCACATAAATGGAGGGTAGAAAGCTGATATCATATGTTACTTGATATTACGAGTAATTCTTTTTACATACATTTAGTACAGTTGAAAACAAAACTGATTATGTTAAAGTTTCAAAATTTCTCATGCCGAAGGAACTCTTGGCATAATAAGGATTTCAACAAACATGATACGAGAAAATCACAACACTCAATAAGCCAGAATTCAGATGACCAGAACCATAGAAAAAAAAAACTTACTGTTGTGTACTCGGGCCAACTTTATAGAACAAAAGCACTTCATTGGACGGAAGCTTAAATAGAGCTGGGTTCCACATTGGAACATCGGTTTGATTATCAGCAATAATGGGAGCTGTCCAATAACCATCCTGGCCAAATATTCCAGTTATAGGAGTCACAAATAAATATACATATTACATGTGATTGCTGTCAATACATAAGATACATGGAATAGGTGAAAGTCCAAAATGTGGGAAAATTTGTAGAACAATATGTAACTTGACAACAAAGTAACTCGTAAAATATTTACTCGTGACTCATGACTGTGCGCCTACTTGAAAGGAATATAACAAAAACTAATAGCCAACTAGATTTCAGTTCTGCTAAATGGAAAGGGCATGCATTGCATCTGACCTAAATATGATTTACCAAAATCAAATTCCTTCGTTGCAACAAAATTACAGTTTCTATACCATATTGACACTCAAATGAGTTAAACTGATATCAGAGAGAGGAAAAAGTGTTTAGGGAGTTAAGTTAACCCTTACATGTTTATTCATTTACATGTAGTGTGAGTACAAGATACATAAAGACTCAAATACCCTCACTTACTAATACTTTATCAAATAACTCCCAACTCTCCCCCCTCAAGCTGGAGAATAAATATCAATAAGTCCTAGCTTGTTACATAATAACTCTTACCATGGCTTGAACAAAGGTTTCGTAAACATGTCAGCTAGCTAACTGAGCTCTCGTAGACACAAAGAGAGTAGCAATCATGTCATCAGTCAACTTTTCTCGGACAAGATGACAATCAACTTCAATATGCTTAGTCCTCTCATGAAAAACTTAATTAGATGCAATGTCGATTGCTGTTTGATTACCACAAAACAGAATTATAGGCAACTGCACATTGAATCCTATCTCCTCAAGAAAAGAACGCACCCTTACAATCTCACATGCAATGAAGTAGATTGTCAATGTGCCTTTGCACTAGATCGAGCAACAACGGTCTATTTCTTACTTTTCCAATTGACAAGATTTCCACCTGGAAAGACACAATATCATGTAGTGGATCTCCTATCACATGGTGACTCTGCCCAACTGGAATTAGTGAACGCCTCAACACACAAGTGTCCACTAGCTCAGCAAAACAAATCACGTCCCAAGAAGAATATTTTTATGCGTGCTCCTTCATGAAGCCTAAATGGTACCCTTCCGTTTCGTAATGAAAGTCCACAATGAAAAGTCATGTTACTTTTTTGGATAGTTTTTCAAAAAAAAAATCGCACCAACAATTACTTCTTCAAATTGGTGCAAAAATTTCCAAAAATCTTGTGTGGAAAACTTTATATTGTGTCCGAAAAATAACATCACTTTTCATAATGGACTATCATCACTGAAAGGATAGAGTAATTACTTAGTTACCTTATATGTTTGTATCCAAATTTTGACGTCAGGTGCTCCTTCATACGAACCCCCAAAATAAGCCACCAAAAAATGATCTTT
The DNA here is from genome assembly GCA_036023075.1 of Gaultheria prostrata. Taxonomy (NCBI): domain Eukaryota; kingdom Viridiplantae; phylum Streptophyta; class Magnoliopsida; order Ericales; family Ericaceae; genus Gaultheria; species Gaultheria prostrata. Next base: position 18,814 of record JAXBDA010003773.1, on the reverse strand, counting down.
GTCAACCTTCAAAACACCATAAATCAGCAACAATCTAAGTTATATTTCTGCTGATGATTGAAGTGCTAAATAAAAATCACATTCGTTTCTTATTACCTCTACTATTGTAGAGGCGTGGCACATATTGAAAGGAGTGGAGTTGACTCGAAAGGTGAATTCTGATAAAACTGGCCCCTGAATGCAACTGTCCATTTCCATAACCGGACTTGGAGCCAGTCCAATTGTGGTGTTTGGAGTAACTCCATCTACCGTACTGCACAAATACTATTTCATCATTTTAGCATTTTTTAGCCCCCTAATCCTACTCTGTTCCCTAATTGATAGAGTTAGAAAAGATATCAATTGCAATAAGCAAAACAAAACAAGGTTTTGGAAACATATCTGAAGTTCATGCACAATTGAACCATATAACTCAGACAATACTGAATTACTCAACTTGGCCAAGGCAGAGCCGGCTCAAATTTTAATTTTTTTTTTCTTTATGACAAAGGAACAGCCCCACAGTCAGGCGACCCACCTGCATGACCCAAACCCCCGGGAACTAGCGCAGCCACACCAGTGACAACCCCCCACTTACTGCAAAGGTACTCACCCGGTGGGGAATCGAACCCCAGACCTTGAGTAGTACTACCCCATTGCCTGGCACTCGCCCTAACCACTGAGTGTGTAACCAGCTCAAACATTTTAGGGGCATGACGCGAACTCTCAATATTGGGCCCCTTATATCTTCAAGAATTTTATTTTAAAAATATTAAAACTAAAAACGATGATAAAAGTTCAAACTAAAAGGATACAATTGTACTGTTATAGATAAACATAAAAATATGACTTAATTAATTCATGGGCCTAAATCCAAGCACCACTTATGTTTACCCCCATGGCGTCATCATTGATTATGAGTACTAGAGCAAGTAAATGTGTCAGTTTCTATTGGAAACATTTGATATTTATAGATAAATTACCTGGAAGTGGGCCCCCAAATTTTGGCCAAAATTTGGAGGCCTGAAGCGGTGGCTTCATCCGCTTTCCTGTGAGGCGGCTCTGGGCCAGGGTTCGAGCCCCTTCGTGGGCGTTTATGGTTCAGGGCTATGGACAGCTTTGGACTCCCTGTGAACTAACTTATTGGTTACTAACTACCCCTAACCCGGCTGATGTGTACCGTTTGGCAAAAAAAAATAAAAATTCCTCTAATACTATGCATACCATATACAATATACTTGCAATGTACACCTTTGCGTAACTCACAAAAAATGTGTATCATACTAAAAAAGATTGAACATTCACAAAAAGAAAAAGAGGGTAAAATCTCGACGGTAGCTTTTTCTCCCTCAAGTTAATGCAGAAATGAATCGAAACTGAAACAGTACAGAATAAATCAAATTGTCAAGTACCCGTAGGGATTTATGGTTTTTCTTGAATCAGTGCAAAATTAGCAAAGTTGAATTGGATAATAAAATGATCAAGAGTGAATACAATAGTAAAATTCGCACCTGTCAAGAATCGAACGGAACCGAGTGGAGTGATTGGTATGCAATGTGGTAATCGAATTCGACAAATTTGGGGTTGAGCTCAAACTGCTTCTAAACCCAGAAACTTGTTTTATGCTGTAAAAATTGAGAAGAGAAGAGAAGAGGGGCATAAACAAAGACAGCATTGCAAAGAGAGGAACAAAACACATCTTGAAACTTGTTTCCACATGGGTTTTTTCCAAGTATATATTGGTTTCAAGGAATATCCTTCCTTAAATAAGAGTACCCAAAAAGCATATAAATATAGTAGTACTCCTATGGATTTTGAGTATCTCGTTTGGGGCATGTTTCCCTTCCCGCTGGTTTGAGTTGGAAAATCTTTAATTTTGATAAATGAAGAAGCCACCCCCTTAGATTTCTAAAACTGCATTCCTCCCCCTTACTTTTGAAATTGATTTCCTTACTCCCTCCTCTTGTCAACTTTTGGCAGACAAAAAACACCTTTACCCTTACCATATATACCCCCACTCGGTCATTTTCCTCATTCATATCCTTTACTTTGTTGTGCAGAAATTTAATTTGTTGCTTAATGTAATATCAGTCACAAGAAATTAATAAATCATATGAGGTTTTATTTTGTAGGTTGGACACATTCAAAATGTAACATATCTCTTACTTAATAAACAGTCTTATTTTGGACCGTTCGATGCTTTTATCGTGGTTGAATCTGGTTACAATAACTTGTAATTTTAAAATTATTTTTAGTGGCTTTGTTCTCGATTGACCAATTTGTTGCAAAGACTTAATTTCAACCCAATGATGCTGTTTAGGACACCGTCCAATGGCTTTTGTCGCTACTAGACTTGGTTAAAAAAGCATAAGTTTTTGGGTACAAATTTAATCTCTATTTTTTGTGGGAATTGATATTGGCACTCCCCAAATTGTTAATGACACTCCAAAAGGGAGTGTCATTATCAATCCCTAGATGGACTTGATATTAGCACTCCCCTTATTGATATTGGCACTCCCCTTTTGGAGTGTCATTAACAATTTGGGGAGTGCCAATATCATTTTCCTTTTTTGTTCACCTTTCAAAGGCCTTTTTTTTTTTTATATATATATGTAGCTCAATTGTTCGGGTCATCTTACACACACCATCAACTAACAACAATAGAGAGACCAATTAAAGTTGTGTCAAAATTCCATTAGGATTGGCTCAAAAAAGGAGTTAATAGTACAAGAAAGGCTTTGAAGCCAAGATATTAGGAGGGAGTAAACCCCTTCATTCTAAGCCTTGACCACTCAGTGGCGTAGCCCAGGAATTTGTATGTGTGTGGGCACAATTTAACATATGCTTTTTCAAAAAAAAAAACTCACAATAATCTATTTTCTTTTCAAGAGTCTAAAACACATAATTATTTGTTTGTACGATTTCTTCAAGATACTTGTTTAAAAAAAGTGTTTTACTTACGGTTGCTACAAAGAAAAAAAATCAAAAAAATCATATGTATAGTAGCAATTATTTAGTGGTCATGAAGTGCCCTAACATCCTCTTCAGCACATAGTTAGAGGAAAATCATACATCTAAAATTGAGTCTCATGTGAATATATGATGGAAAATGGTGTTAAAAACACTATATAACTGTGTTTAGAATGATACAATTATTTTCTTTTTTTGGAAAGGCTACCAACAGTATTACTTACTTGTAAAAAAAAAATTCCAAAAATCCAGTGTGGGGTCCTATGCTCCCTCCGCCACTGCGACCACTAGGTCGAATTTTTCGAGTAGTTCAAAGGCTTTTGTCGTGGTTGTATCGGTGTTCGTAAATGGATATTTGAAGTAACAAAAAGGTTGATTTTTGGTTCGCTTATAGTACTCAACGAGCTCTACGCGGTGGACGTCTCTGATCGTCGGATCGACACCGGCACTGCGGCACCGGCCCCCGCACAGCATGTGGCTGCATAGCACCCACCCGGGTTCAGAAATTTGACACAGGGGTCACCTTTTAAGCATGACTTTGAAAACAAATCACAGTCCAATTGAGTATATTGAAAAGATAAAATGTTTAAATATTCTTCATTAAGCAAAAAGGTTAAAACTTAAAACATTATGAAAAATTTCATACATGAGCACACAAAAATTATACTCCTATATTTCTTACTAAAAGTTTTTACAATTGACCCCGAATTTTCATCTTTTGAAAATCTTGCATGATTCAAATGACGTTCTGCAGAAAACCGTAGTTGATCAATAGTAAAAGGACTTCTCCATCGTTCGCTCTCGCGGCCATTTAGGCCTACAAGGCGGCCGCCTAGGGCCCCCAGTTTTCAGTCTAATGAAAGGGCCCTCAAATATCAGATCATAATAAATATTACGTATGTCAAAAGTCTTACAAATACGCTAGTTAGCTCAGTTGATTCAATGTGTGTCGTTTATCCACAGTGACTTGGGTTTGATTCCTGCCTCCTAAAAGATTTCATGCATTTTTTTCCCAACTTTTGCAAAAAAATAAGGTTTAGGCTAACTGCTCTAGGGCTCAAACTCGCAACATCTGGGTAGCCCCATGTTCCAAGCAAACAACCACTGAACCAAAGAACTATCTTGTATTTTATATGGAACAACTAATATATGTACAAGCTAATTAGAGGCCCCTTTATCAAATTTTGCTTAGGGCCCCGAAAATCTCAGGGTCGGGCCTGTATCATACTTTTCTTCAAAATTCATTTAGTACTTAGGTCCTAAGTTCTTAATAAAAAATTGAAAGGTTCGATCAAGTTCATATAATTAATCGATTGAGTTAATTTTTTACAAGACCAATTGAAAAAATAGTTTAAAGTTATTGGGGCCGATTTTTTACAAATCCTAAGGAAAAGATTAATTTTTGAAATTTCAGGGGAAGTCACTTGACCCCTTGTGCCTATGGTGAATCCTCCACTGCATACAATATGCTTCCAATGTACACTCTTGCGTAACTCGCAAAAAAATGTGTAAAATCAAAATGAGTCGAAACTGATGAAACAGTACAGAACAAATCAAATTGTCAACCCGTAGGGATTTATGGTTTTTCTTGAATCAGTGTAAAATTAGCAAAGTTCAGTTGCATAAAATGATCAAGAGTGAATATAAAGTAAAATTCGCACCTGTCAAGAATCGAACGAAACCGAGGGGAGTGATTGATATGCAATGCGGCAATCGAATTCGACAAATTTCGGATTGAGCTCAAGCTGCTTCTAAACCCAGAAACTACTGTAATGTCAAAATTGAGGGGAGAAGAGAAGAGGAGCATAAACAAAGACAGCATTGCAAAGAGGAACAAAACACATCTTGAAACTTGTTTCCACATGGTTTTTTTTTTTTTTTTTTTTCCAAGTATGGATTCAAGGAAAATTCTTCTTTAAATAGGAGTACCGAAAATGCAAAGATTTTGAATATCCTCCTTGGGGCATGTTTCTCGTGGTTTGACTAACCGTTAAGCAAAATCTTTAAAAGTGTAATTTTGATAAATGAAGAAGAAACATTCCTCCCCCTTTACTTTTGAAATTGATTTCCTTACTCTCTACTCTTGTCAACTTATGGCAGACGGTGTTAATTTAGGGGGTCAAAAGACACCTTTACCCTTACCATATATACTCCAACTCGGTCATTTTCCTCATTCATATCCTTAACTTTGTTATGCAAAATTTAAATTGTTGCTTAATGTAATCTTAGTCACATGAAATTAAATCACACGAGATTTTATTAGGTAGGGTTTTTTTTTTTTTTTTTGGAAATGATCATCTGCATTGAAACCAACTACAAAACTTTCCAAAGAATAGCAAGTAAGTTGGGGGTAGAATACAACCCGAATTGACCAAATTTTGTCTACGTAAACAACTAGAAGCGAACCAATGTGCCACTTTGTTTTTCTCTCTACAACACCGAACAAAATTCCATTTCCTAGTTGAAGCCCAGAATTTGATATCCTCCACCAGCGCTCTGATTTTCCATGGACCTAGAGAATTTGATTCATAGAAACACTTGCTAAGTTCCAAGCAGTCTGATTCAAAGACAACCTCTGGAAGATTCATCTCTCTGGCAACATTACAAGCAATTCTCAAAGCCCAAGCTTCAATGAAATTCGACCAGCTAATGTATAACTCAATGTTATAACCTTTTGAGCCACGTTGTTAGGCAAAAGGTTAGCAAGTCAGTTTGGGCGGGTCGTTACAAGGGCAAAATTCCATTTGGATTGGCCTCAAAAGGAGTTAATAGTACCGGAAAGGTTTTGAAGCTGAGATCTTAGGAGGCTCAAACCCCTTGGTTCTAAGCCTTGACCACTAGGTCAAACCTTTCGAGTAGTTTATCTGTTTGATAACGTGAGTCGCAATGATGGGATTCGTAAGGTGATGGGATTATGATAGGTTTCGTACTACTAGGGATTATCAATACCCCTCTCTAATTTCAAGTTTTTGTTTGATTTCCACGGTATTAGGTCTTGTGATTGGACTATTAGTCTCAACCACATGTTTGTTTGCAAATGTGAGGATGAGATTCAAATACTAGTTTGGTACTTTCGCAAAGGCAAGGTTTGGATTGGACTAGTAATACCAAGTGTGAGAGGGTATTGTGAGTACCCCTTATGGGCCGGATTAGTAGTCCCATTGGACTCATAGTCCAAATCCTTTTTTGGTTACCAAACAAAGTATTAGGAACCCCATGGGATTGGAATTGGTAGTCCAATCCCAAGGGCTAATATGGTTATCAAACGGGGGCAAATCTCGTGGTTGAATCGATGTTCGCAAATGGATAGTTGAAGTAAGAAAAGGGTTGGACAAAGAACCAATCCAAATTGTAGACAAAGAACAACTCTCACTTTGTTGTGGATACTTTGATATCAAACTATTTCGCAAATGGTTCTTATGCAATATATACTTGGAATAGAGAGTGAGAGGAGTAAGAGAGGGATAGGGGTTTATAATAGATGGTCGTTTAGTGGATTAAACAAGATGACATTACAGTTCTTTTTATGAACGAATTCCTTCATAGATAGTCGATTGTCCTAATGGGTGTTACGATAAGAGAATCTGTTAAATACTAATTTGAAACAACGAAGAAGAACGAGAAACAATTTCAAAAACCTAAGTGGAGGTTTATGTACTTATCAAAAATCTCAAGGGAGGGATGCAAAATTTATCCATAATTTAAGTAGGAGTGTAAAAATGCACAATTTGTACATTACTACTTCGGGGCACGTATGCTAATTTTTTTTAATTTTTTTTTCATATTTTCATCAGCCAGGCGCGTTTGTTTTACCATAGTAAAAATACATATGATAATATAGCATATGCCAAATCCAATTGATCGTCACAAGATCATTAATAACCACACATCTCATACGATGTATATGTATTTCGGATTTGTTTCTCATTTGCTAAAATAAGAAATTTCATAAAAGTTGAGTTTAGATTAATTACTAAAATCAATTTTGTTTCTCATTAGCTAAAAGCTAAGTTGATAAAAAGCAAATTTTGTCTCACATTCTCCTTTTGCTAAAATCACCTTGCTGCTTTTAGCAAGTTGTCAATTTTCTGCTTGTTTTTAGCGAATGGAAAACTTAACCGAATATTTAATTTGGAAAAAAAAAAAAGCCGAAACCCTGAACATATGACCTTAAATATAGGAGTATATTCCAATGCGATGCTCAAATTAAATACATGTTTAATTTTCTTAATTATAATATGTAATTTCATAAATCGTGGGATACAGTATTATAAAAAGGTGCGGTATATGCCGCCTCATAGTCTGTGGATTGTGGAAGAAATGTTTTGTACTCCGTAATCCGTATATTTTAGCAAACAAACCATCTGTCCATTTACTCCATTATTATATCATAAGGTTCCGTTTATTTCGATGTAAACCAATTTATGACGAAAAATATTTTTCCTGTAAAAGGATTTTGGCAAAAAAAAAAAAATTCATTTTTATTTTCTGTTGTTTGGTAGAAATTCAAAATTTATTTTTTTCATGAAAAAAACTTCCTTTAACAACAGTACCAATCACATCTTAGCTCTTCCAATTTCCCCAAAACTAAAGACGTTATACAAGAAGTACTTTGGAGGTAGCAATCCACAAGGTAATATAAACGGGGTGATCTATGGATACGACGGATAATATAACATTTGACATAACAATAATCGGAGCCTCACGCTTACAATCTGAGCCGTTCAAGTTGTTTAAAACATGTTTGTAGGAGTTCTTGTAAAACATTAACTCATTTGGATAACGGTAAAAGCTTGATCGGTTCATTCAAATTTATCCTGTAAAATCTGACAAAAATCAACTAAATGAACCGATCAAGCCCTTACCAATATTCAAATGAGTTGATTTTTTACAAGTAATCTTAAAAACATATTTTACATAAAATTGAACAGCTCCGATCATTCGCGTGAGGCTCACAAATTGAGATTCCCGCAGGAACAACGAATTGCATCAACCCGGACTTGGGAAAATAACTTACGGGAGCTTTGAAGAAAAGTTATTTTCCTTCCATTGGTGAAAATTACATTTTGTGCAACCAAACACTCAAATACTATAAAATATTTTACTAAAAAATATTTTACGCACAAACAAACAGAGCCTAAATATTAATACTCTCAAATCACCACAATTATAACATGGGGCCGGTTCCACTACCACAACCTATAACGCAAATTTTGACATAAAATCTCAGTCTTTGAAATGAATGGTTGAGATTAAAACATTGAAGCTGCACTCCATTTCACCCCTCTCTCCATCTCACCCAATCCTTTTCTCTTCCCCAGCAAAATCCACGTTCTTTGCTGAAACTCAGTTAACTTTTTTGCAGGATCGACTTAGAAATATAGACCAATATTACGTAAAATTACAAATTACAAAAACAATTGAGGAAATTAAAATGGCTTACAATTGTTTAACTTTACTGATTTTGTCTTTAAATAGTTATGTACTATTTTACTTATTAATTCAAATACAAAATAAGTTGAGAAAATAGATAAGAAAATAAACGAGGGTTTTAGCTGGCTTAGATTACACAAGTGGAATGAGTAAACCCATTCAAGGCCCAGACCACTTGGGCTAAAAGGCCCTCCTCCATCGCTATTTTTACTTCGGGAAATTTCTGCGGTGGTTGTACAATCTCAATCTACAAGGAGAGAAACCCAGCAAGAAAATTTTGAATTATTAGTGCTGAGTGTATGGATCAATTAAATAACGCGGGACTCAATTAAAGTCGGGCAAAGCTTCCTATCAACTGTCTCTACAATAGTTTTAATATCAAGCATGAATATCTCTTTGATTAAAAAAGAGATACAACATTGATCTTGTACGACTTTTTGTAATATGATGTTGAAGCGTCCAATTCAACTCTTAATAATTACCTTTCGAGAAAAAAGTGGGTGCCGGATAGGTACCACGTAGAGAGAGACAGAGGAGAGAGGGAGAAATCTGAGTAAACCAAAACACTTTTGGACAGGCGAGATACGCGCTTGGGCACCACATGTGCGGTACCCTATTTGCACCCAAAATTTTCTCCTCTAGGCGAGAGAACCATATCAATTTTTTTTGTCATTCGTTAGTCGTAATCTATTACATGGGGGAGGGGGGGAGGGGACTCGATCCCGAGATGCAGTGTGGGACATCCAAAAGCTCTACCACATGAGCTAGCCACCACTTGCAAACCACAGTCTCCTTACAGTGCGAAAATGAAATGACATAAAGCGAACTGATGCCTGTGAAACCCTAGTCTCCTTACAGTGCCGGCCCAGGCCTAAGGCCTTCAAAAAAGTCCCAAAATAGGGGCACTCTAAGAATTTTTAGTAGTGAGCTTGAATATGGATATTTTCTAACCCAAAAAGAAAAATAAAAAGACCCAATGTGATTTTAAAAAAGACCTAAACTATTATAATGAACATTGGGCCCAAAGGCCCAAACTAAAGGAGACCCCTTAATTAAATTTATATAGGGGGAAAACAATTATTACAGACAGTGAGTGAGCGTTACACGACGATATTAGGACGTTTTGGAGATTGATGGTTTTTAGTCGCTCTTGCCGGCCATTGAAAATTTCTTTAGTTACTGCAAAAATTATTTAAGTGTTGTACTCTTAAGGCATAATTTTTAGTCTAGGCCTAGGGCACTCCAAATTCTTGGGCCGGTCATGTCTCCTTAAAATGTATTCGCCGCCTACCGAGAGTATTGTAAGATGCACCGGATAAAACGGCTAGATCACAGCCCACAGAATATATAAGCTGTCTTGGCGAAGTGAACCTGCGTCTACCTCCCTTTCACACAAAGAATGAGTTAAAAGAAGTGCATAGTTAGGAATCCAAAAATCAAGTGGAATATAGAAACGGGATGCCCATCTTATAATCAAAGATGAGACCTTAGAGCTGCTCTCCAGGAAATAAATTTTGAAACCTCTAGAATGAATGAAAGGAATGAATTCTGCCATAATAACTCACATCATGAGGTGAATTAACCACGCATTAACCGGCCGTACGTCTAGATTCGTTGAACTATGAGAGGAACTCTTCGGTTGGCTCGTGAAACCCTCCGAATACCAAGTTCATTCACAAATTTCCAACATGAATTAAATTGTTTAATTGCACCATGCATGTGTTTGAATTATGTGTACCAGTTGTATATGCAAGAAGAATTGGCATTTATGAGCAGAAGAGCCAAATCCTACTGTCATACGTACATATATTTTTTATGCACTCCATATATTTCTACTATGCATGTATGTGTTATGTTTAGGCAAATTGGTTGTTGGATGGTCGACATGTCCGTTATACCTCATGAACAGCTACATTTATTGTGATAAAGGGAAAATTGTTTATTGATTTGGACCACCACGTTAACTTTTAAACTGCTTTAATAAACATTTTAAAGTCAAATAAGAAACAAGAATTACGAAGATCTCTGCTAATGTAGAGGTAATATCTTTTTCTTTTTTTGAATGCTAAAGACTGTTGGAGAATATGTTTACTTTTTGTGATAAAACCATAAATATGAATACAATAAAATCAGAACGCAAAATCTAAAAATCAATGAGAACAAAATGATGATCAAGGTGAGTGTTAACTCTGTACTTAAGATAGATTCACCCCCGCTACGGTACTTACAGTTTGTATTCACATTTATCTCCCAACATTACTTGATTGAACTCCGTACAGAAGCATCACTACAATCAATGGGCCTGTTGAACCAAATTTGTGTCTGTACTTTTTCCAATGAAAAGACTCTGATTCAATGAAAGTGTAGAAAAATCAACTCATTAAAATGAATGAAACATGTCATATTCGGAATAGTCACCAAAGGAAGCGGCACATTAGTTCATAAAGGGTGCGTCCGTCCATAACGAACAAGTGCTACTCAAAAGACACGACTCTAAAATGTGTCAATTTACATTCACACCTAAAAAAATATATTAAAAAATATATTACATCCTATAATATTTTCCAACAAAGACAAATAAGAATAGGTCCATGTGTTGGTGTCGAAATGATATTTTCGAGGTCATTTTTGATTTACTATTGGGTTCTTTGTCAAAAAATGACAGGGCAATTGCTTACAAATGTAATGCCATTTGGCTAATTTGCAACCATCTTTTATGCATTTCGAAAGTAATATGACAAGTTTGACACTATTAGAATAAATTGTCAAATTTAGCACAAAAAACGACATTGTAAAAGATTTGGTACAGTATTGATTTTGAAATTAATAGTGTTGACGTTTTGCCTTTCTTGTAATTAAATTAATTTGGATTCTAACATGATATTTGCTTCCCTCTAAAGTTTAGAGTTCAACTACATATGTTAGCAAAGATGTGTTGGTTTGACTCGATTCACTCTCGGAAAACTCTCTCCCTCTCTGAAAATCCCAGTCATCACAAATATTACTCATCCTCCTTCCCCTCTCCCTAGGGGTTCAATACCCTCGCATGGTGGTGGGAGGGGAGGGTCATGATACTATATCTTTTCTCCGTTCGTTTTTTTTTCTTTTCTTTTGTCTCTCCAGATCAATGACTTGTCATCTGATCTGAGAGGGTTAGGGCAAGTGTAACAAACTCCCTAAACCCCTCCCTATCTCTATTTTAGGAAGCCAAACCCAAAAACCAAGCTCCAAGAGCCTCCCTAAACCCCTTCCTAAAATACAAAATGCTCAAATACCTCCCTAGGGCATCCCCAACAACGAGGACACAAATCCTCCCTAAAAAGATTGGTGAACAGTGTTTTACTTACTCACATCTCTTTCAACACTTCAACAATCCTCTCTATTAATCTTTCTATACCAATTAAATAATAAACTAATACATATAATATATATTATACACATAAAGAGGAGAGAGAGGAGAGAGAAAGAAAAGAAAAAAGGATTAAAAAATGGGTAGGGAGTGAATAGTGGCTTCCTAAACAGGAGGTATTCAGGGAGCTACTGTTCATCGGAGTATATTAGGGAGGGGTTTATGTAGTTTGTTGAGGCTTTGGTTTTGGGGTTTGACTCCTTAAAATAGGGATAGGGAGGGGTTTGAGTCATCTGTTGGGTTTGCTCTAAAATCCTCCCCATTTGGGGAGACACTGTACACGGTAGCGGATCTGCTGTCCCAAACTCCATGTCCCAACTTCTTGTCCCGTGCATCCGAGCCGTTCATCCGAACAATTGGGGGCTTAGATTCCATATCACTCCAAATAAATCTGAGTCATCCATGTTCATCTATGAATCCAAGCCCTCGATTGCTCAGATGGACGACTTGGATGAACGGGACAGATAATTGGGACAAGATTTTTGGGACAGCAGATCCGCTTCCACTGTACACTCCCTTCCTATTTTTTTATTCTTTCCCGAACCCTCTCTCTCTTACTTTTCCGTTTATTTATTCTCTTTCTCTTTCACTTTTTCCACCACCAAACCCATTAAATGATTATTTAATTAAAATAGGGAGGGTAATAGAGAAGAATTGTTGGAGTATTGAAAATGACATGGGTAGATAAAACACTGTTCACTATTTTTTTTGGCTTAAGATTTGTTCAGCCTTGTTGGGGATGCTCTTATGTCTCTCGTTTTGTGAGAGTTGTTAGTTTCGTCTACAGATTGGGTACTTTTGGCGTGGTTGTTTTACAATGATATCTATGCCAAAAGTATTCTTACCCTATATGATATCGCTGGCAGGGCAACTCGTGTTGGCTTTAAAAATCTATAGTTTTGGGAGTTCATTGGTGCGAACATACTTGGTTAGAGTCCATCCGATCGTCTGGGTATTCGTTATCTTTTACTATCTTCAACTAGCACTAAGTCTCTTCGGAGATGTTGATTCTAGGTATGGATCTAGTAAGTGCCGCTATTTGTATCAGTCCATGTCTGGATTGGAGTGAAATATATTGATTGTCTTGTCCGTTTCTTATTCTCTATTTAGATGATTAGTTTTGTCTTTGTCCAAAATCTTTGTAACGACGTAATCATCCCTATAACGCCGATCAAGTGGGCAACGAACCACCATGTGGGTCCACTATTGACCGTCTCACTCTCAGTCTTCATTCCGCGGCTCCAAATAAGACTGGTCATGCAGTTTCACAATAATAATTAGTAATAAAAAAAACTGGTCATAATTTCCTTAGAAAGAAAAACTGGCGCTATTTCTATATTTGCCCTCCATTTGCTCTGGAAATACCACTGTGCCCCGATGCTATTGCTACCTAACCATTGGAATCGAGGCGGAGTCAAGTCCACTAATAATTGTTGCATTTTATTTGTAAAAAATATAAATATACAAAGTAAAAGTGAACCACTTGCAAAATCAAGTTTTATCTTGAGTTTTTTTTTTGTTAAAAATAGCAAAGGCAGGATCAACTATCTCGTGGTCTTTAAATAAAAGTCAAAAAATATTAATCACATGATTAGAACTGTTTATTTTTTCAGTTACTATTTACCAAACGTTGACCCCCCAATCACAGAAAAATAAAATTGTTTTTTGGAACCGGGGGTCCCACCCCTATGTACCTCTGTCCTTGATCGGAATAATAATGTGAAAAAATTAATGCCATTTCTAAAGTCTCAAACGCTCATCAAAAGTAGCACAGTATAAGTAAATTACAGTACTTTTATAGGAAGAAATTTGGTGTTCGGTATAATTTTTTGTTGTAATTTTGCGTTAAACTACAGGATTTCATTATTTGTCTCGACGAGACAAATTAAAAGGTCAAAAAATATTGATCGGAGTGAATTTTGTATTTTGAAAATATAAATAAATGCAATAAATGTATTTTGTGTTTTGGTACGTAGAGAGCTTTTCAGTGTCTTGTTACTAATTTATATTTTCATAGTTTGTCTCGTGAGGTGAACGACAGGTCTTGAAGTATTGGACACGAATCTGATAAAATTTTAGGAAAAAAAACCTTCGTTAATTTAAGTCATACACGTTCTCCCGTCTTTTAGGGGTCACAAATATTTGTAAATAAAGTAGGTAAAGAAACATTGGCTGTTGATGGTTGCTACATAGTATATATGTTCATAAAGATGGTTGCTCCATCCATTAAATATGTATACTAGATGGTCCAAAATGTGAGTTTCCGCTACGGTATTTTGGGATTGCAAGTTATCAAATCAATTGAATTATATGATGAGAATAACTTGTGAGAAAATATCAAAAATACTGAAAATATTTTAGTGGAAACTCAGTTTAAGTTATGGTCCCATTTACATTAATTTTGTTTGCTCATGCTCGAGCGTGATTATTTGGTATTTTCAGCGACTTTTCACCACACATTCACGTAGGGACCATACACTTAGTCATCTGCTTGAATGTATTGCGGTTCTCTAAGAGTAAGTAATTAATAAATTTCCCATGCTCAAAGAGTTAAGCTCTGTCTCAACATTATTGAGGGAGGATATTGAACTGTGGAAGCGGAGGGCATGTAATGAGTCTGCTCACTACACAGGTATAGTGAGCAATCACAGCCGTCGATCTGGCAATCAACTGCGTGGAGTTTGTCTTACCTACTAGGGGGGAAAGAATTTATTTTCCCGGTGACATTAATGAGGGGTCCGGTCGTATGAATGGCTGGCTAACTACCATTGTTGTCCCAATTACTAGTTCTCACCAATTTGTTATTATGTTAGTATATAGGTATTCAACCACCAGCCAGCCATATTTTGATAGTCTATTTCTAGAAGCTAAAACATGTCGACCAACTTATCAATGCTATGAGTCTATGTGAATTGTAACCATACAGGACAGTTTCATGGACATAACGAATAATACAATATTTGATGTACAATTTTTTTAATTTTTTTTGTGAGCCTCATGCGAATTAACAATATTTTAATATGTTTAAAATATGTTTTTAAGAGTGCCTGTAAAAAATTAACTCATTTGGGTATCGGTAAGAACTTGATCGGTTTTGCCGACAAAAAAAGGGACTTGACCGGTTCATTCAGTTGATTCCTGTTAGATTTTACAGGATAAATTTGAATTAAAAGGTCAAACATTTTACCGATATCCAAATGAGTTGATTTTTGTAGGAACTCTTACAAACATATTTTAAACACTTTGAACGGCTCTGATTATTAGTGTGTGGCTTCGATTATTGTTGTGTCAAATATAGTGTTATTCGTTGTGTCCATAGAACCATCCCGGTAACCATATGCATTAAGAAGCTGTCCACGGATTTCAAGACGTATTATTCTCTTTACACGCGTCACCCAAAAAGTGCAAAAATTCCAAATAATAGAAATAACTCGTCTTTTATATGAAGCAAAAAAATTAGTATGAGAAACGACACCTAAAGGTTTTGTCCTTAGTGTTTTACTCCAAAACTGAATTTATTGCTACAATGCTGCTGCCACAATGCCACCTCATTCCATATAGTAATCGAAAATGGTAATCTAAAAGTACATACATGTGATGACAATAATATTGAGGAAGTGTGCCGCTAATTTGGTTTTTTTGATTTTTTTGGTTTTTTTATGTGAGAGCTAGAAAAACGCGTTGACTTTTTATGTGATATATTATGAGAGAATATCTTGTCTTGAAAAACGCAAAAAGATGGATTTTGATTTTTTGAATTAATAAAATAGGGTTGAGAATGTATATAAATACTACAGTACTATTATTGTACCACAAAGTACATAAAAATAAAATCCGAATCCAGAGGAATTGAACTTTCAAATCGTGCTCGTATCTAACTCTATTCAGTCAAACCCCTAGCCATGAGAAACTGCACAGTCCTATCACACCTCTATTTTTTCATAACCCAATTGGTCAATTTACACGTACATAGTCGTATCTCTCCAGAGCTATTTCTACCGTCTACTTAAAATGTCTCAAGAATTATTTGTATCGTTAAAGAAGTTTTAAATATGTGATTCAAAAAGAAGCACGTCAATTTAAATCTAGCCCAAGAATTAATTGTATCGTTAAAGAAGTTTTAAATATGTGATTCAGAAAGAAGCACGGCAATTTAAATCTAGATTACTATAAGGCCCCATTTCATTAATAAAACATATTTTATTTCAAAAATCAATCAAGACAAGTTATTCTCTTATAATAATTACATAAAAAGTCGTGCAAAATCAATTTATTTTAAAATATTCTTAGTGGAACACCCCTTAAGCCAATTCTTAAGGTTCGCCATAAAATATGAATATTACGATACAATTGTGTCCGCTTTTCGATGCACGTTGGTTCACATGTCCGCCTCCTGATTGTTCTAATATGCTAGTGATCAGAGTTCTCATTTATTTATGACTTTACCCTGAAAAAAAAGGCAAAAGGTAGCCATATTCGTTCCTTCCAAACAGATCGCCAGTTCCACAAAACCTTTTTCTAAAAACCTTGTTCGGTTCCCCTATGATTTCTGTACCAGAGTGTCCGAAAAGTCAGAGGGGAAAAAAAAAATTGTTAAAGTAGCAAAGGACTCTTGTCCTATTTCGCCATCTAGTAAATCCTACTCCCTCCGTCCCAAAATGATAGTCCCTTTTGGGATTGCGTGCCATTTTCAACGGCTTATATCTTTTAATGTGAATCTAAAAATATACGCATTATGGATCTTGTGTGATAGATCTCATTGGGAACTTTTATACAATGCAAAAACAATTAAAAAATTATTTCGATAAATATATTATTTTTTAGTTTAAAAATTACACGTAGTTTCGTAGTGGACTATCAATTTGGGACGGAGGGAGTATGTACCAATGCCTTATGCACCATATGGGTACCGACAGCGTGTGAGACTTACTTTTGGGTTTCACACAAATAGTCTGAGTCGTTCATTAGTCTTAAAATAATTTCTCGAGTGATCCCGCAAAAAAATCAGCTCGATCCTATTTAAAATCATTTTGAATTAAATGGGGGATTTTCGGATCAACAACTCAGCTTGAGCTGATTTTTGGTTTGCTACTCAAAATATTATTTTAAGATGAATAAACGGCTCCAATTATTTGTATGAAACCCAAAAGCGTCATCGGTGTCCCATTTGTGCATGACCATTGGTACATATATAGCATGATTGGAAAAAAATACCATGGAAAAAAGTAGCCATGAGGGGCCCATGTACAACCGGTTGTAGAAAGGTTTTCAAAAAAGTACCAGAGGTTTTGAGGACTAGGTCCAAAAAATCCAATCGAACAAGGTCATAATCTTAAACAAGATTTTTATAATCCTACCTACATCTCGGTTGTCACCTCGTCATTATTTCCAAAACAAACCACACCAACTTTTTATATGTCCAATAACCCCCTCTACATCACTTTAAATTTCAATACTCCCCCCAGCCAGGCACTCCCGTAATTTCCCCATTCTCCCATGGGCATTCTTCCATCCACAAATCAAAACTGTTTTTCAATATAAACCATTCTTTAAAAATCACTTTCCTCACTTCACCCCTTCGTCGGAACTTTCGCCGTAAAAATCATCTCTCTCTCTCTCTAAATTGCAGAAAGCATACTATATATATATATATATATATATACATACTGTTTTAGTATTTGTATGAAGTTCTAGAGAGAGAGGGGGGAGGAGAGAGAGTATGGAATCGAAGGGGTCCGGTCGGGCGTCGGTGATGGATTCACTGAGGGGGTGCACGATGGGAGGGATGAGGATACAGAAGGAGGAACTGAGGCGGAAGATCACGATGCCTCACTACCTACGGTTGGCGATACTAGACGCGATTGAATCAAAGGACGCCGCAGCAGCCGGAAACCGCCACTTCGGCACCGCCGGTGAAGCCGCAGAGCCCCCCGAGTGTCCTGCAGTCGTGTTCATCAATTCGAATAGCGGTGGGCGTCACGGGCCCAAGCTCAAGTGCAGGCTTCAGGAATTAATGGGCGAAGAGCAGGTGCTTCAAAATCCCCCATTCTTTCTCTCTCTACTTGAATGTGTATACTGTGTAGTTCTCTCTCTAAATTGCCGGTGGATTGATCTGGTGGTCAAGGAGGCCTGAGACTTAGGTTTGCTCCAAAACCTCAGAAGGTCCAAACGGGCTCTGTCCCGGTTTTAATTGTGTTCGCTAGTGAATTGGTACCGGATGAATCGATGCGCACGTAGGCTGGCCACTGAGTTATCAAAAAAATTAAAGAGTTCGAAAAAATATACTCTAGAGTTTACTTCTCTCTCTAAATGTATATTTATATGGTGAAATGTGCGCATGCGTATGTATATTGTGGCAGTACTGGCAGTTTGTTCGGTGATGCAATAAATAGGGACTTATGTTTTTATATTGGACTTGAACTCTGAAGTTTGCTGAACATGCGATGTTTGTGAGTGAGTACAGGTTTATTCATTTTAACAATTTTTAATTGATATATAGTTTTTTGGGCTTACGAAAAGTTTGGTTGTAGCTGCATTTATGGACCTGGAAATGTGTAGTCCACGTTTGATCTGTCCCTCTATATAAGAGCAAATCCAATGCAGGGTTGCATTGCTAAAATAGAACAAAATTTACAACTGCCTAATCCAGTGCATAGCTATATCCGGATGCAAAATGGCACAAATGCAAAATTGGTTCCAAGTATAGAACCAAGGATGCATCCTTGCCACATCACCAAAAAATAACTGCCATTTCAGTTTGAACACCGGAGGTTACCTAAAAAATGGCCGGAAATGCTGCCGTCACCGGGAAGTGGCTGGAGTTGAACCGTAGAGTTCATACTTGTTGAGAATGCCTTGAAATTTGGCTAAGTGAAGTTTTGTCCAGAAGGACCACAAGCGCTACACCAAAATTGGTGTAGCGCTACCGAGGGAATAACTTTCAGTTATAATCCATCTCGAGCGCTACACCCTTTATGGTGTAGCGCTACCGTGAGACTATCTCCTGTTGGTTTCCTACTCGGA
>JAXBDA010003772.1:5023-24635 GCA_036023075.1 Gaultheria prostrata | reverse complement strand
TGGCTTCACAGTTTGGTAGAATCTAGACCATTAATAACAATTTTGGACGACTAAGATGTGCAGACGAGTACGAACGTGCATGGTACCCGTCCGGCACTGAAAAACTTCTCTTACTCCGCCATGTGCAAGATAAGTGACGAAACATATTTCCGATTTTTCGTTGTTGATTGCTAGGTGAATCCAACGGGCTTTTGAAATAAGAAGGCCAAAAAAAATCTTTGTTTGACCAAACTGGGCTCAGTCCATTTATTGGCTAAGGGATGGGCTCAGTCTATTTGTATAAGCAAACGTGGGCTTCGGTTAGCCCAATCCAATTGACAACCATATTATTCATAGTCATAGGTCGTGGCATTTCATTCAACACACAACAGAGAAGACAAATACCCTTAGGGTCCAGTTAATTATATTTAAACCCCTAAACTATCACTCGTTTATCCCCCTTAAAATACATTGACACAAACTACAATGAAAATTGTTAACAGAAAGTTTGATTTTACCTTTTTACCCTTCAATAATTGGGGATACATCTTCTTCCATAAAAACCATCAACAATCCCTTACCTACACCAACAGATGGTTCCAACATCACCAAATGTCATCACCCTCGACAAAATACCATCCACCCATAGTCACCTACAGGACCGTACCCAACCTCCCAATCTGATCAACACCGCCATACTCTAGTGTAAACTAGCCACCGCCTCCAAATCCACCCTATCCTGAGTAGAGAATCTCCCACGACTCTAATAAACAAGTTTTTACTTTGGAAACCCAATATTGATGTTTTGGGTGCATTCGACAATCAAAGAATGTGTAATCCCATATTCATAGAAAAAAACTACGCAAAAAAAAAAAAAAAGACATGGTATAACCTAAACTTCATGACTATTTCTTTGGAAGTGCAGGCATATAAAAATGTACTCTCTACGCAATTGGAATGTTTATGTTAGAGAGATAATGGGGATAGGAATAATGTTTCTTGATGTGGATAAGAAAGTGTTAAACATCGAACGAGAGAAGAGAGTCATGTATTGGACAAATTGGTTGCGGTGGCGCAAGTGATAAACACCGAAAGATGCAAATGTTGTAATTAGGGCTGGTCCAAGGTAATGGAGGCGATGATAAAGGATGCAGAGTGGTGATACATATGTTGATATGTGTACAAACCAATAAAAGGCATGTTTGGATGGTTTTAAAATGGAAACAAAAAAGTAATTATATTTCAGGCATTAGTTTGTTTTTTACCATGAAATGTGCTACACACATAAGGTCTCTCGTCCAAATCATAACGAAATGCTAATGGAAAGTGTGAAGTGTTAAAACTCGTGTATCGAAAAGTGGAAAGTGTTAAAACTTGTGTACTTTAAGGGGTTAAGTATCCGAGGTTATACAATAAAGGGGCAACTCGAAAATGGGAGATAGTTAAGGAAGCTTTCCATAGTTTAAGCATGAGCTCGCAGTCACTTTTCAAAACCAAATCGCAAAGGAGAATAGATCATTTGGACTATAGTTGGGATCGCTAGGTTATCGAACTTATGCAAGTTAAAATCTTGGAAATTATCTATTTTCTTAGCAGATGACGCTGTTTTAGATTTCATAATATTACATTCATGATTAGGCAAGTTAAAAACATGAAACTAACATAAAGTAATAAAACCTCTTATGTCCTATTGCGTGGACAATTGCTTGCCTCCATCAGGCTATAAACTTTAGTGCTCGTTGTCAATGAGCGCCAGTGGCCTATTTCCTATCTTTTGGTTCGATCTTCAATACATTTCGTGTTTTGGTCTCTCCCTCTCCTCAATTGCAAAAGGAGAGAGGGGGAGAGACCAAGACATGCTTGGGACTAGTCCGTAAAATGGGTGCATAGAAGGGGCTGGTTTTGCAAAATACTCTGTAATCTTTACTGTTCTAATCAACAGAAAATTGTACTAACAGAAATTGCAAAACAAACACAGCCAAACAAACACTACCCTCTCTCTACTCACACAACACCTCTCACTCGCCCCATCTTCCATTACTCTCTCTCTCTCTCTCTCTCTAGCCACTGTGAGAGCGAGCGAGAGAGTGAGCAATGGAGAAGACAATCATGGCCTTAACTCACTCTCCCACTCCCATCTCCTTCACAAACCCTAACCCCAACAGGACCTTCCGCTTCTCTTCTCCACTCCTCAGAACCCCATATTTTGGCCCTACCTTATCTTCCACTTTACTCGCCAAAACACCATTCAATTCCCGCTCCAGAAATTCAACTCGCAATTCGGTTAAATGCTCCGTCTCTGAAGCCACAGAAGCCGTCAAAGAAGCCAGAGAAGCTGCCAGGGAAGCCGCCACAGGTACTCTTCCAATTTCTCCATTTCTAATTTTTTTCGCTATCGGTAGTTTGAATTTGTGTGACATGAAATTGTACTCAAGGTTCTGAATACCGTACTGACCAGAGTAGTGGGTACAGTTTCGGGTTTTTCGCTATTAGTGTTATTTTGTTATTTTCACACGTTAAGAAATTCAACTTAAAACTCACATTTATTTAAGAAGAAACTAAAATTAAAATTTCTGGGTACCGACCGGTATTTGAGCTGGAGCGGAATTATAGCTTAAGGGTACTGGATAGATACCAACGGGTACGGGATTCTAAACCTGGATTTTACCATCTGAATTTCTTTCATACATGCTTTGGTATACATGTATATTCCACCTACATGTAGAGCAGTCCATGTACTGCCGATGTTGAGTATTTTCTCTGGTTATCCACGTCTCTTACTCTTTTTGATATCGTAGTTTATTGAATTCATGTCCTATTATAGGCTACTATGGAAGTTAAACTGAAAAATGAAATCGTTGATATTATTCATTGAATTTGATGTTGTGGGTGAATGCCATGGACTACTTTGTACACGAAATGAATGGGCTTGGGAAATTGTCCGCCCAATATATACCGGCAAAACTTATGAGGAAAAGGTCTATAAGTATGTAATTGGTTTATGTTTATAGGGATAGATGTAGATTTCAAACCAAGGTATTTAATGCCAAATCGCAATGAATCTTTAAACGTTTTGGCTTGAGGCGGCTCTTGAAACTAGAGTGGTGATCAAAGAGAAGCATTTTATTTGAGGATTGTATCATGCTAGCGTATATCCAAAAGGAGCCCTGATTTTTGGTTGGAATTGTCTACTTATGTGTGAGTAGACAATATGTTTGCATTAACCCTAGCATGTTGTTAATCTTTTTGTTATACTTGCTGGTGTTATTGCATCAGAGAGAAGGAATCAATTGATGAGGAGAAGTGACATAAGGAATATAGCGATTGTTGCTCATGTAGATCATGGAAAGACGACGTTGGTGGATTCAATGTTGAGACAAGCGAAGGTAGAATTTGGCAAGTTCCATGCATCATTGAGTTTTCCATGAAGTATTGTGTTTGAGAGTGTTAAATTGTTAAGCATGTGTTCACGTAGAAGGACTAAGAAAAAATTTCACTCATACATTGATATTAGATCGTTTCCATGAAGTATTATGAACTCTTTGTGTTTTGCAAGTGTCAGAGTATAATGCTGAAATTAATCATTAGTAATGATCCTCTGTGCAGGTATTTCGTGACAATCAATTTGTACAGGAAAGGATAATGGACTCGAATGATCTAGAGCGTGAAAGGGGAATTACGATACTAAGCAAAAACACATCAATCACCTATAAAGATACCAAAATTAATATCATTGATACTCCAGGGCACTCTGATTTTGGTGGGGAAGTGGAACGTGTTCTCAATATGGTGGAGGGAGTTCTTCTAGTGGTACTCCCTTACAATCTCTTTTACTTCAGGCCTTTTCCATGTATTGTAACCTTGCTATTCGTGGGCTCACAGCTCTCATGAGTTGTTACGGTATTGTAACATAAAGGATGCCCAAAATCAGATTACTATGAAGAACTCTCACAGTAGATCCGACTTTCAATGAAATTCTAATCTCAATTGTAGGCTTGTAGTACTCTGATAGTCTCCAATCTTTGCTCAGAGAACCCCCACTAGCTGTGGCTCTTGGGAGCAATGATTGGTTTCATGCATCAAATTGTATCAAAGCAAGAGGTGTCGAGATTGAAACTCTTCAGATGTGTGTGAGTGTGTGATGCAGGAGCATCCTAGCATGCAGCATCTCGCCCCAGTTGGCTGCAATCTATGTTACATTGACTCTTGTAAATGTGTTACCCTTGTAGCGCATTGGATGCTCGGTTAAGGGTAGGGGATCTATTCCAATATAACCAGTTGACGTTCACCTATCAAGGATGTTTTGTAGATTGAATTACCATGAACCATGCAAAAAACTTTTATATGATGCCGCAATCTAAATAGCGTTTGAGATTTTAAAATGTCTTCACCAGAGCCTCTGCTGTGCAAATCATGGAAGGTTGGGGTTCAGATTTGGTGAAATCGGAGCTCAAAAATTAAAACTATCTATTAACTGTATCGAGATAGCAGGTTAGGGTGTTCATGTGATTACCCTGCAGGGCGCTGATGGTGTCCCTGTGTCCTTGAGATGGAAATTTGATGAATCAGACATTTAGATCCATACTCATACCAGATACCATTGTGTCCATGTAACAGAGGCTGCGACCTTTGGGTGAGTGGATGGTCTTCCTGCATCATTTCCAACTGAGGTTTGGTGCAGTAAACTTTAGTCCAATGACTAGACAATCGATTTCCTATTAGTAAAGCATACAAACCTGATATGCAAACTCAGGCGACCTAAAGCACAAGCTCTATGCAATGAACTCAGACATCAAATGCTGGGCTGGTAAAAGTGCTAAAAGTTTGATATGTTTTACTGTACAAGCCAACTTTTATATTTGGGCTCGCTCATTGACATTCTATACAACAAATCAATATTGCAAAATTTACATGTGTATAGAATCTAGAATACAATCACTGACTATGATAAAAAGAGTGTCTCTCTCACTTTTCTCTGCGTGTGCGCGTGCGCACGTAATCGTATGTATATAGAAAGTAAACTAGTCAGAGTATGCCAGTATGGGTACCTCAACATTGCCCAGCCGGTAATAGAAGGTGAAATTACTCTGAAGTTTTTACTTTTTGCTACCATTTTATCTGGTTTTTAAAATATAATATCCTTAGTTGCAACGAGAAAGTGGAGGATCACAGAAGCTTCTTGTTTGGACCGCCCGTGGGAGCATGTAGGGATACTTTATTAGAATATAGACTTGTAATCTACTAAACTATAAGTATATTCAAAATCTTTACTACGCCTATAAGAGTGCTTGTATATTACAGAAATATACATAGAAGTGTTTTTTTTTTTTAAAAATAAAAAATATATAAGTAGATTTTATGAGCAAATTGGATTAATATTGTCGTAATATTATCATTAGTCCGTATTTTCTCTTGCTTGGTATTTTTCTATTGTTTGTTTTGGGATTTACATACTTGAGAGGTTCTATCCCAATTAGGAGCGAGCTTCTTTCTTAATGGGAGCGAGGTTCCTTGGAGGTTCTGACTTGGGAGTGCGGGGGAGGGTTTCTTAGGTGGGACTCGCCACCCAGATAAGAGGTAATTGCAACTAAGATAAGAGCTAGAGTGCCATAGAGATTTGTTGGGTTATACATGATAACAGTTCCAATGCTTTCTGTGGGATCTGTTTTATCTGTTGAATGCTTACTTTTCATCTGTTAAAACGTGTTAAAGAATTTTGTTCGTTCATTGTTTTCTGTTACCTCCCCAACAGATTTGTTTGCTAATGAACTTGGATCTTTGGTGCTACTTTTCTTTTTGTGGCTTCTTCCGTCTTATATCATGTCTAAATATTGTGCTCTCAGTGGTCCTTTCTTCTTTAATGGGATTACGTATCTAACAAACAGATATGTCACTACTTTGTAGGTGGATTCTGTTGAGGGTCCAATGCCACAAACAAGATTTGTTCTAAAGAAGGCTTTAGAATTTGGTCATGCTGTCGTTGTTGTTGTTAACAAGATTGATAGACCTTCTGCTCGTCCAGAATTTGTAGTCAATTCCACTTTTGAACTCTTTATTGAATTGAATGCTTCAGATGAACAGGTACTTATGAGAGGTTGTTTGTGTAAAATTATCGAGATATACATATAATAGGATCTGCGTGCGTGCGTGTGTTTGTGAGATACATATCAGCAGGTCTATGTATATCATTATTCAGTAGAACTAGAGTGTTTGATCAACAAAGTATCTGAGGTTCCAATTATCTAACAAAACTAGGGTAGCTTCTGTTTTAAGTACTATCTGATGTATGAACAAAGTTAGCTGTACTGAAATCTAAATTTTAATTCTTCGTTAGACTAGAAAACATGAGGCTTATCCCCTAGATGTCAGATTATTTATATTTTGTCACCAGATCAATCTCTATTCCTCTAAGGGTATTTTGATATCATCAGCTGTTACAGATTTAGTATATTTACCATCCAAGTGATTTTAAACCCCATGGGCAGTGTGATTTTCAAGCGATATACGCAAGCGGTATCAAGGGAAAGGCTGGACTTGAACCTGATAATTTGGCAGAGGATCTGGGCCCTCTCTTTGAGTCCATCGTTAGATGCATACCAGGCCCACATATTGACAAAGATGGGCCACTCCAAATGCTTGTGAGTAATTATCGTTTGCTGTGGTAATCGTTTATCCTCACTCATGCTTTTTATATCATCAATCTTGGTCTTACCCATTTTGACTAGATGCAGCAAATGTTCATGAGAACTATTTGCTAGAAGGAGCGAACTATAATTTGTGACATTGATAGGGTGACGGACCTTTATGGTGTAATTTGCCAATCTATAGGGGTTTAAGTAATAGCTGAGTGGAATACAACATTATCTGTACCCATTTAATCTCCAATTGATTGGTATATGGGCGGGGAGGACTGGAGACAGACCTAAGCTTTGGCAATATACGCCGTTCAAATAAAGAAAAGAAAAGACCTTTGACTATATATGCACAAAGTTGGCTGCTCTCAGGAAGTTTACCACTGATGTAGCAGCCTACCTATGGCCCTGAGTGGAATGACATTCTTAATTAGTTTAGCTCGTAGATGTGGAAATGAGATCCATATACTTAAGAAAAGAAGATATCTATCAAAGGAACTAAAATGACTCTTTGGCTATTCTCAATTTTGATCCAATTTACATAAAATTTATCTTAAGATTCCATGATGATTGACTGATCAAAATAGAGGAATAAGTGTGCGACAAGAGAAATGCTGGATGTTAATCCAAGTTCTTATTTGAAAGCATGATCTCTTAGAACTGTCCATGTGGTTATGTAAGTTGAACTGTAAACCTTTGATAAGTGCATACTCTCAATAGGAGCTTTTCCTTCTGTTTTATTTGTTATTGAGTTTTAAGAAATGGCATACGAAATATGCTGCTATTGATTTCCGTTAAACATACTTATAGGCTACAAATATCGAGTATGATGAGCATAAAGGACGGATAGCCATTGGGCGTTTGCATGCTGGTGTTTTGCGGAGAGGCATGGATGTTAAGGTGAGTCTGCTTTGTAGCTAATATTGTTCCTTGTTGCATTATATCCTATTTTTGGAACCATAATGTGGCTGGCGCTTTTGTTTTCCGGATTACCTTTGGACGTGGCAATCATTGCTGTCACCACTGATGATCTAAGAAGCACGGATACAGATACGAGATACGGATACGATACATATACGAGATACGGATACGATACGACACGGATATGTAGATACGTGATTTTTCTAAAAACTCGGATACGATACTTTGGGGGATACGTTGAATATAAAAATACAAAACTAAATATATTATATATGTTTAATTTTTAATTCCTAAAATTCCATTACACAACGTGAGATGAGGGACGAGAGAGAGAGGGAGCAGAAGCTATGTCGATCTATTTGGGGGAAAACACATATAAAGCCCTAATTACACTTTTAACACACATATTTCAAGTAATAACATATTTACCCTGCGCGTCCGAGACGTATCCTAGCTATCCAAAACGTATCCGAATACCAAAAAAATAAATTTAAATTCTGGATACTTTAAAAAACATAACGGATATGTATCCGGAGAGTATCCGAGAGTATCGGTATCCGATACGGATACGATACGTGATACGGAGGCCAAAATAGAGTATCCGTGCTTCATAGCTGATGATCGAGTCTGACTTTTATCAACCGCTTTGGATATTCCTTGACGTGGCAATCAGGACTTTTTGATCCATGTTTTAAGGCAAGGCTAGTAGGTGGAACAATGGTCTCTAAGTAGGGCTCTTGTTGCAGGTCTCTGAAGGCCTAAACGACTAGAAAGATCATGTTAATCCATTGGTCATCCCACAAGCTTCAGCTTTTCGGATTGGCGGTGGTCTATTAGTTATAGGATACCATGTTAAGTTGCTGATTATCTACAACAAACCAATTCTCTCCCTACAACCGCAAGAGGCAATGAGACGAAGTACAAACAAATACAAACAAGCCAACATATTGAACAAGTAACAAATTTAAGTGGACCGAAAGTCAAAGGCATCCATACAGTATCTAGTTTTTGATACCTTGCTAAGTCACCAGTTATCTCAAATGCCTCAGCTTTCGGTGCTATGGTGTTCTAATTGATCTGATGTAGTGATAAGCACCCTATGTGACTGGGACCCGACCATCCATAGGACTAATATAAATTTCATGGAAGATTGGTATGTGTTAGATAGGTTTTCTGGGCAGTGAATCCTTAAATTTTTTTGGGCAATAAGTGTAAGTTGATGATGGGTACTTATACTTGTCAAGTGATGACTTGCGCTCTTCATTGAAGCAGGAAGTCCAGTTCACATAATCAAACTTGCTTTCTCATCCCCCTTCAGTATTTGGTCTTACTTCCACATAATATAGGAAACTACATTGGGGATATTGCCTGATTGTATATTCTCTTGGAGGCTTTTATGCAAATATTCTCATGCATGGTATGTTTTCATATCATTTTGCATTGTCGGAAATTGTCCCTTATCTGCAGAGTAGAACCTCCTAAGTCCTAAGTTGTTCTAGTGAGCCTTGCGGCTCATTGAAAATTGGTTCGTTTTGCAAGGTTAACCTGATACTCCTTAAAGCTGTTCTTAGAACTTCAGGCAAAAGTCTGCTGTTTCCTAGTAATTTCTTCGCCTTTCTTCGCATTATTGGTATAGACCTTAGTTGCAGGAACCTCTATGTAGGTGGCGAATCCACCTCAGAACCTCGCTCCCATGCTCTCAAGACTCTCCTAGAACCTCGCTCCCATTGAGAAAGAAACCCGCTCCCAACTAGGATAGAACCTCATCCCAAAAGAAACAAAAACAAAAGATACCAAGCAAGAGAAAAGACAAAGTAATGATATGATATCAGAAAAATATTGACTTAAAATTTGCTCAATTACTTTATACTCCCTCCGTCCGGATTTGTTGGTCCGTTTTGGGGATTCCAACTTTTTTTCCATCATTTTTTGTGTACCTTCTCCATACTTTAATCTTTAACTTTTGGAAATGGACAAACATTTTCAGACTTGAAAAAGTATGTTTGTGGACCAACAAATCCGGACGGAGGGAGTATAATCATAATATTATCTAGTTACTAAGACAATCTTTGCAATTGACATGAATGACGCATAGTCACATACTAATATTTACTTGCATTACATATTTATATTTTCATGTATAATTCCTAAAGGCTCCCCTCCCGAAAGAGGAGCTCCTATAATCCTTCACCCCCGATCTCCCGCCCCGGCTTCGTGCAACTAAGATATGGAGAAAAGTTGGAATCTCGAATTAAAAGTATAAATAATTTTATGTTTATCTAAGAGGTAGAATAATATTTTCTTTTTGACATTTAACTATATTAAAAGACATAAAAATATTTAATTAATTTTTCCTAAATGCTTCCGACGGCACTCCCACACTTCTATGATCATCCTCTCCCCCACCCCTGCCCCCGCTCCCGCTTCGTGCAATTAAGGTATAGACTCTAAGTCCTCCAATTTACCCATCTATCTCTCCATATGGGAGGAGGGGTTGCTCGCGCAGGGAACTGTAAATTTTGTCACAAGGGCGTAATAGTACCTCCATTTAGTACATGTGTTTACTTTTTGAATGGATGCTTTAACATTCATTACTATATGCACCCACACTCAGCGTATATGTGTCTTTAAGTCTCTTATCCAGACCACCATTGCTAAATTTGTAGTTGCTATTCTTGATAATGTGGCACATGTGAATGTTGAAAGATACATGTGTAGAGATTGTGACAACAGTGTCCTGTTTAGATGAATTTAATAATCTGACTTGAAGATTCTCTCTGGATTCATGTGAAGATAAGCTCCTCTTTTAGAGATTGTGACAACAGTGTCCTGTTTAGATGAATTTAATAATCTGACTTGAAGATTCTCTCTGGCATTCCTAAGGCCCTATTCCACTAACTCAAAAAGCCAAAAGCCAGCTTATTGCGCTTTTCGAGACAAGTCATCCCCTCACAATACATCACATAAAAAACCACAAAAAGCCAACACGTTTCTCGAGCTCTCACATAAAAAAGCCAAAAAGCCAAAAAAGCCAAGTTAGTGGCACCCCCTCTAATTGTGTTACAGTATCAGGGTGAAGTCTTATTGTGTTCTTTACTTAAAATTTACATGACGGCAAATGCCCATGCACAGAATTTCCTATACAAATCTTTGAAATACTAAACCTTTTGGTTTTTTGTATCTATTCAGATATGCACCACAGAGGACACTTGCAGATATGCTAAAGTTAATGAGCTTTTTGTGTACGAGAAATTTAGTAGGGTTGCTGCAGAAGCTGTGGAGGCTGGTGATATCTGTGCTGTTTGTGGTATTGACAATATTCAGGTAGAACTAAACATGTTTTGCAGAGAGATTATTTGTTTTCTCCGTGAGATACTTATTAGAGCTGTATTTATGGTCATCATCATTCTGTCTATTTTTGGTACCTAATTTATCTTCTGTGTACTTAGATAGGGGAGACAATTGCTGACAAAATTTCTGGGACGCCACTACCTGCCATTAAGGTGGAAGAACCTACTGTAAAAATGGCGTTTTCTATCAACACTTCACCTTTTGTTGGCCGTGAGGTACGTTAGCAATCAGTGATATTCACAATTGTTCAGCAATTCATATTGAATGAATGGACCAACAAAATAGTGTTCTTTATCATCTTGTAGGGGTTGATTTTATAAGGCTACATTGCAGGGTTCTTGTGTCGTGGGATTATATTTGTCTAGAGTCTCTAGACTGCATGATTCTGGTGTTATGTAATTTTTTCTCAATGCTTTGCGATCTAGGAATTGTTGCTTCTTTTTGGGTCATGTGACTCATGTCTGATTGTCAAAATGAGTTAGAAAAGATGAATTTTTCTTTAAGTGCAGGTTCATCTGTTCTTGGATGGCTCTGTTTTTTAGCATTGCCTGGGAAGTATATAACAAGCCTAGAGGATTTTAAACATGACCGTACTTGTAGTTTTGCTTGTTATGCCTACCAAGGTTAGAGCCTGAAACATGCAACAGGACTCATGGTTCACAGTCTCTGTCTTGGTTATTATCTACGGGCAGAGATGGTTGGTCAGGATAATTCACTGCAAGTGTGGCTGAAATTGCACAAATAATGTGATACAATTTATTGGTACGAAGCAAAATCTTTACAACCGGTGGTTATGGTATTGTTTGGTTGAATGTCGCACTCTGCTACGAACTTTTTGCTTCTTGGCATAGAGGATGTCCAAGGTGAGATAAAGGCTTGGGTGCTTCAAAAACATGCCATCCACATTCACATATTGGGCGCTACAAGGCAGCGATTCTTGGGATGGTACATCTGCATGTGTATTTTTTTTCTTAAGTTCTTGTCATAGAAGTTCTCAATATGTGGACTAGCCATACCCCAGCCAGAGAATAATTTCTTTTATATAGAGATGAAGTAAGCTGCACAAGACTTTCTGTTCTTACAATGCTTTTAGAGAAACTTTGGATTTTAGGTTCTTAACATTATGGGACTTAAATACCGCTTCTTTATAATTTTAGGTTCTTAACATGATAGGACTAAAACCCGCGTAAATGCCGCTTCTTTGTAGTTTGAGAGGTCACTCCTTTATGTATCATGAGGTTTTTATGAAGTGAAAGGAATTGCGAAGAGAGTTTATATATATATATATATATGAGCTTTGTTTCTCAGTTTGTCAATCCCGTTGTATACTGTGTGTTAATAAGGGTGATGCTTTTAAATCTAATTACCTTTTCGTGTAAGAAAATAAGAAAATGAAGGCGCGTGTTATTCATCCTCGTGTAGTAAATTTTGTTGCAACCCAAAAGCCCTTATGGTTCAAGTGGTGTAATGGAACTCTTTCGATGAAGCACTCACATTGGGTACACAATATTTGGGCAGTCATGTGATACATGTATCTGAATTACTCTGAAATGTTTGGTTGGCATTCACCAAGGCCTAGCAAAATATCATATAATGGGACTTTATGAAGCACTGTAAGCAAACTCCTTAATGTGTTGTTTTTTTAAGAATGGAACTCTTGAATGTTTGAAATCTCTGGAAATCACTTGGTTGTTCTTTTGAAAAGGTTTTTGGGGACTTTTGAAATGATAGACACCTAGAAAAGGCAGGGAGATACCAGAGGAAGCATATTTCTGTAACTTTTTTCATTAGTTTTGACGCCTTTTCGGAAAGTTAATGTTAACTTTCAATACAAGATTTTTCACTGAGGGCTACACTTCAATTTATCACAACAGTTCCAGTGTGCTCCACTTTTTGCTTTTCGATCATTTTCAGTAGAGTTTTCTTTAAAGTTCTGATAAAGTTTCACTTCAAAGTTCATTTATTTTTCCCTGCCTGACAAAAAGAGATGACACTGCTTTGTCATACTTAGGTTATTTCTCCAGCATTTGCAGTATAAAAGCATTTCCTGACGGTGATCTGGATTTTACATATGGCATTCCTATGTTTGCTCTCAGGGAAAGTATGTTACCAGTAGGAACTTGAGAGATCGTCTTTATCGTGAACTTGAGCGAAATTTGGCTATGAAAGTTGAAGATGGTGAAACTTCAGATACTTTCATTGTTAGTGGAAGGGGTACTTTGCACATCACCATTTTAATAGAGAACATGTACGTTTAAAGTATAAGCTATGTAGTGACTCTTATTTCATTTTGTGCAAAATTATAATGATTCATGTATCAGGCGAAGAGAAGGTTATGAATTCATGGTGGGACCCCCCAAAGTGATCAATAAAAGGGTGGATGACAAGTTGCTGGAACCTTATGAGGTGATTTTTTTCTCACTTCTCTGGTAATACGTTGTAGGAAGTAGATATGTATGCTCCCAAGATCAATGTTGGAGCTTGTCCCACATTCGTTAATTATAACCTTCAAAAGTTAGTATATGAGCCTGGGTAGCCTCTCCACTAATTGCCAATTGGAGATAGGCTTTTGAACAAGACTCTATGTCGTTGATGGTTGGTTCCTCCTTTGTTTGTCGTTGATGGTTGATAGTTGTCTTATGTGTTGATAGTTGGCGTATGTGTTGAATTGTTTGTTTACCTCACCCCGTGCGAGTCAGGGGTCGCATATGCGGGGAATGTTAGAGCTTGTCCCACATTGGTTAATTATAACCTCCAAAGCTAGTATATGAGCCTGGGAAGCCTCTCCATTAATTGTCAATTGGTTTTGAGTTGGATGCTTTAACAATCAACATTCTTATTTTTAGTTTTAACTTATTCCTTGTACGTACTTGTTTTTGTTGCTTTTCTTTTCGTTCCTTTCCCCTTCCAGCTTTTCTTCTAAGGGTTGTAGTGAAGACTTGACATTGTTGCGTTTAGAGTTCCCACAGGTTAGGGACTTTTCTCTCTGGGAGACAGGTATAGGATGCGACAGACTCCAGATATAATACTTATTTACTACCTCTTTCTTCTATCTAATTCTTCAGAACCTAGACAGAGCCCCGCTAGTATTAAGTTACCAGTAATCCCAAAGGATTAAGATGTTAGCAAATGAGTCCAACAATGTATATCAAGCTATCTAACACCCTCTCTCACATGCAACCGCGTCTTACACGTGGAGATGCAAATATTCATACATACTGTGAAAGAATGCAAAGGGTAGAAACATAGTGCAAATGGGAAACATGTGCCAATAGAGAGATTTGAACCCAAGGCCTCTTGCAACCCTGAGCTCTAATACCATGTTACTCCCTCCATCAACAATTTTTGGTCCCAAGTGTTAACTATTTTACCCTCACTTTTTGAAAGTAAGTACATGTAATGATGATGTTCAAGGAAGGAAAAAAAGTATGACAAGTGTAATGATGATGTTCCCCTAATAAGTTGAAATACCCAAAAGGGACCAATAAATTGGGATGGAGGGAGTAGATCTTAAGTTCCCAACATATTTGCCAACAGACTAACCTAGTGGGCACACTAGCTTCCAAGTCAGATAATTCATCAACATTTGTTCAATTGTAACTGAATTTCCATCTAGCTGACATATTGCCCCCTTATGGTTTCTTTCCTCATATCAGATTAGTTTTGTATATGGTCCAGTAGAAGCAACAAGTTTGATGACGTACTAGCTGAAGTACTTACCAAAAAGTAATGAAAATACTAGCTAAAGGAGAAATGATATTCGTAGACTTTTTGCCAGAATCATGTAGACTTATGTTAGTTTTGCATTAACTTTTCCCTTGGGAAGCACATTGGATTAAAGTGTAATGTTTTGTACAGATAGCCTCCGTGGAGGTACCAGAAGAACACATGGGACCTGTTGTCGAACTTCTTGGAAAAAGGCGTGGGCTTATGTTTGACATGCAAGGGCTTGGGTATGTGAAATGCGCTTTCTTCCAGGATTTCATTTCCGTAATTTGTCTTTTTTCAACTTTTCAATTAGATTTCATGAAGTTATGGCGTATAAGATATAATGTAATTATGAAGAACCAGTGCACAATAGTGGTGTCTTCTCAATTGCAAACTGTATTTATTACTTACTTTCCAGTTGTTCAGTCGAGGTGCTGTGCTTCCTTCTTAGAGTTTGCATCTGAATAGTCGTCATTCTTGCAATTATTTTTGTCGTTATTCACATCATATTACTCGAATTGCCTAGTTGTAGCATCTTAGAATTACCTAGTTGGCTAGTTGTAATTGTATACACAAGTAATCCAACTATAGTTGCCATGGCATGCGTGAAATTATGGGCTCTTTATAATATGATGAATAGAAGGATTACGTCTGATGTGGTCGACAATGTCAGCTACTGGAATGGTTAAGGATTGCATCTGACTGGGTCGATGTCTGCTAGAACCACATGGATCTGGTGGTGTTCTTTTCAGTTAATGCAGGTTGCCTATGTACTTCCTCAGTAAGCTACAGGAGTGCTCACCGAACATCCTGTAATTAATTGTTGATGTCACGGAACATATTGGTGGGTTTTTTCTAGACCTTAAAGCAATGGTGGTACGGTTTTTAGAGTATTACACGATCTTGAGTAGAACTCAACCCAAAAGCTAGCTCATGAAGTGAGGGAGTCCTCACGCTTATATTCCTCACGCTTATATACTTTATATTACTTTGGTACCCAGGCTATGTGAGACTTCGCTTCACACCCTCCCTCACGCGCAACATGCTCACTCGGCAGCACATGCCGCGTGCAAGCTAGAGACACGCACCCTACCCATCTCTAGTACCTAGCTCTTGAGGTTGCCGGAGATGTAACAGAGTCGCCGGAGCTTGTAATAGGGTTGCCGGAGATTCTAGAGTTCCGGTGAACTGCGTCTGGGTGAGATGATGTAGACAGTAGAGATGTTGTGGCAGGAAGCTGAGAATCTAAAACATATGCAAATAGGTGTAGGGCAAAGGAAGAATAGATGCCACTTCAGAAGATATAGATTCCAATGCAGATTCAAAAGATGTA
Source organism: Gaultheria prostrata (assembly GCA_036023075.1). NCBI lineage: Eukaryota > Viridiplantae > Streptophyta > Magnoliopsida > Ericales > Ericaceae > Gaultheria > Gaultheria prostrata. The sequence continues at coordinate 8,711 of JAXBDA010003772.1, read as the reverse complement.
GATTCGGATGATGTTCGAGAGGAAAGAGAGAGTGCCTTGCAGATTTCTGATGCAGAACCAGAGAAACAGAGCCAAGAATTCGAGAGACAGAATTACAAAGATGCGAAATCAGAGAAACAGAGCCCAAAGTACCATGGAAAATTTTCAGAAACTGTATTATATATGAGTGCCCGGCGGACGGTGGCAAGGCTTAGGCTGCCCGCTGGAGAGCGAATACCCACATGCCTAGATCTTATGGCTCTGATACCATGTTACACGATCTTGGGTAGAACTCTACCCCAAAAGCTAGCTCATGATGTAAGGGTCCCCTTAGGCTTATATACTTCATATTACTTTGGTACCCAGGTGATGTGGGACTTCGCATCACATAGAGATGCGGTGATGATATAGAAAATGTACATTTTCCCTATATGAAGATGGCTTGTACAAAATGATTGAAGAGAAAGAGGTTGAACTTTGAACAAAGCCTTGCTCGGTTGCAATATGATTCATCATCATCCTCAAGAGATAGAGGTCTTTGTCAACAGAAAGGAAGATTTGGAGCCAAAACGCCACACCTTGTAGTTATTTGATATGTTATCCTTGTTGGAATCCCTTATTCTAGTAGGTTTCTGTACCTTTTGTCGGTCTGTTGTTCCTCTGCGGCAGCTGTCTGATAATCTTACTCTCATCTGTCCACTAGGTCGGAAGGAACAAATCATCTTAAGTATAAGATACCAACTCGTGGACTTCTTGGTTTGCGGAATGCAATTTTAACCGCTTCTCGGGGAACGGCAATTCTCAACACCATATTTGATAGCTATGGGCCTTGGGCTGGCGATATCAATACACGTGACCAGGGTTCACTGGTAATTTTCTTCTTTAATTGTATTCACTTTCTGAGTACCAAGTGCAATACTCATGGCCTGCAGTTATTGTCTTTAACCATTTACTCCTAAATGGTAGTTGCATGGCCTCCCAATTACTCTTGTTTTGGTTCAGCTTACTAGTTTATTATGTTCGTAAATGTCTTGTAACTGTATAGGTGTGTATTACTGTAGAATCATACGATTCATACCTGTACAAACCAAATAAACTAGAAGTTTATACAAATAGTTCCCCGCCACATTAAATGCTCCTACTTGCTGGGGATCTGACAATATGTTAGCCTATTCTTAAGTGCCATAGCAGTTGTATAGTAATTGTTATTGGCGGATGGTCGATTCTTGTACTTGCCTACTTTTTGTTGGAACTCCTTCTGTCCTATTTCGTTTGTCCAATTTTTCCACTTTTTGGCGTCCGTAATTTTTTGTTCATTTTCAAAAGCCAAAGAAAAAAAATTCCATGTTATTCCCCTTTTACCTTCTCTCTTAAGTTGAAGTGGCAAGTCCAACTTGCATGAACAGCATTTTTGGAAAGTGCCTAGTTGAAAGTTTACTGATAGTGGGCCTAGATATTGTTCCTTAATAAGTTTGATTCCCAAAGATGGTAAAAGAAATAGAGAGGAGGGAGTAGCTTTTACATGTAATAATTTACACCGGGATTATGAATTATAATCATGTAGGACTCACATTAAGGTCCTTGCCTACCAGCTTTGGGTATGTTAAAATAACAGCGGCATTTATTTTAGATTGCATTTGAAGATGGAACCACCTCATCTTATGCTCTGTCTAGTTCACAAGAAAGAGGGCAGCTGTTTGTTAGCCCTGGAGTTGATGTTTATAAAGGTCAAATAGTAGGCATCCATCAACGGTCTGGTGATTTAGCCTTGAATGTGTGCAAGAGAAAGGCTGCAACAAATGTACGTTCCAACAAAGATGTATCAGGTGAGGAAGTTTCTCATATATGTTGCTCAAAATTACTTGCGACTCACTTTTTTTCTTTGATCGGCTACTTGCAACTCACTTTGTTGCTTCTTTAATCCATTATCCAGTATAAGCTCATATTTTTCTCTTGCCATTCATCAAATACAGAAATCCTGAACTAGATTTAGGGGAAAGAAATTAATCCTATGCCCATGGCTTGTTTTTCTCTCCAATGACTTCCGTGGAAAATGGTAATTATGTAGCCCACAGATGCTGGCTAGTGCATGTCATATACATGATCTCAGATTCTTGCATTTTCAATAATTGATTGTATTTTCTTCAACTTGCCCATTCATGGAACTGCTCATGTATGTACAGATGCTGGCTGGTGCATTTCATATACATGATCTCACATGCGTACGTTGTCAATCATTGATTGTATTAGGGACTGCACCTGGAGAAAAACAGATTGATTGTGATAAGTGATTGTTTCTAACCACAAAAAGGTTTCTCAAGGACGTGGTGCCAATCTAGGAAGATATAAATCAGCAACCACGAAGCGTTTGTTTACTAAGAATCCACGACAGTTTTGACTTTAGGCTATGTTACGTAATTGTGTTATAATCTCTTTATGTGTCCTTAAGGTGTCCTAGCTTGTTCGCAAGAAAAGTATGATGAAATAATTGGACAAGGCATGTTTGAGAAGTGTCCCGAGCTTGTTGGGTATTGTTCATTTCCCATAAATGCAGACACAGATGCATGAGGTGTGCTTGTGCTTCTTAGTACCAAATGCCAATCGTAAATGGTTCTTGAGCCTCCTATAGGTTGACTTATATAAAGCACTAAATTAGTTAGGCTGTGATTGTGAATCCAGTGTTAAACCCCATTTAGGTTTTTAATGTGGACTGCTTATAGCTTATGAAGCTTAAGTTTGTTATTATGTGTTTGCTAAACGAATATAGTAAATGTGGAAGTTTACTCAGAAAACAAAAGTGAATCTGAGTATGTATTGAATAATACTTTTTTGTGGTAAACCGTGCTTTCTTACAATTAAAAACACCGAACTCCTTATCTTCATGTATGCAGTGGTTCTTGATACTCCATTGGAGTATAGTCTGGATGACTGCATAGAGTACATTGAAGAAGATGAACTTGTAGAGGTTACACCCAAGAGCATCCGGATGTGCAAAAATCCGAAAATGGCAAAGAAAACAAGGTAGATTTCAGTTACCGGCTATACCAGGTTGGCTGCTTATCCTTGAAGATGGCGAGGTGCGTATCTATCATATCTTCTTAAGCTTCCTCCATGCTTCAGCTATCCGTATTTGATTTTGTTCGACATTCGATTATAGCTTTTGAAGCTTCCTCCATGCATCAGCAATCATATATATTTGATTTTGTTCGATATTCAAATTTTGCAGCAAGTTTTGCTTCCTGGTGTAGTTAATGTGTATAGCATTGATCCTGCAAAGTTGTATACCACAACTCATGATTGGGAAAAGTTGTATAATGAGAGCAAAAGAAAATGTCCCTAATTTCATCTGCACTGTTCAATCTTCACCAATTTATACGAAAAGCAACTTACATTGTTTGGCGACTTCGCTAAGTATTTATATGTAAGTGTGTGCCTTTCTATGTTAAAGTAGCTTCTGCTGTCCATTAGTTGCAGCTTCATTTGTCAAGTTTTCTAATATGTGGGAAACTGATTATTACTCAAGATTGTTACTAGCATTTCTTTTTCTTTTTTGGAGAATGTACCACGAATTCGTCTAAAAGCTTAAGTTGTTAAATAGAAAATATGATTTGATTACTCGTGTTGCTAGAGTTTTCTCAAAAAGTTGGCTGAACATGTGCGAATATTTTATTTAGGTCGGATTGGTCCAAATGAAGGATCTAAGCCTATT